>OY759154.1:19727453-19742953 GCA_963662125.1 Diplazon laetatorius | reverse complement strand
ATAATCATCGACCCAAATTATCGATCCATGATCAAGCAACCGATAATCTAGGGATCTACATTACCGACTGTCTGTTTCCATCAATGCCGGTAACTTTTACCGACCGAGGCCGGTAAGGTAGGGAGGGTAAAGTCCTGAAACCGGCCCAGCTTCTCTACTCTGGCCTGTGGTGGTTTCGTAGAGAAGTGTTCGATCTCGCAGATAGTCGTCTATCATGCGTATGAGGTACTGTGGCACCTTGAATGTGTGCTCTAGCGCCCGTAGCATGTCCGTCCATTTTGCCGAGTTAAAGGCATTTTTCACGTCGAGCGTTACCAGGAGGACTACTCGGCGCGAGTGGTGATTGTGGCTCTCCGCTCTGCGTACCGCCTCGGTAACCTCCTGGATCGCGTCCACCGTTGAGCGTCCTGTTCGGAAGCCGTACTGTCGCGACGACAGATCTCCAGCATCCACGATCGCCTGTTGCAGTCTTTTTTTAAGCAGTTTTTCCAACCCCTTACCCGCCGTGTCCAGCATACATAATGGTCTGTAGTGCGACGGCGTCTCCGGTTCCCCCTTGCCTTTGCTAATGAGCACGAGGCGCGAGCTTTTCCATCGATTGATGAACGTTCCAGTCATTAGACACGCGTTATATAATTTTAGCAGCAGCTGTGGGCTGTGCCGCACGACTAGTCGCAGGACCTCGCTCGGTATGCCGTCTGGTCCTGGCGCTTTCTTATTTTTCAGCGTGTTTACCGCTCTACTCAGCTCTTCGTGGTTAAAGAGTGGGTAATCCTCGATTTGCTCGAAGTCTCTTTCTGCTCTTTCGGGATGAGTCGGGAAAAGAGTGCCGACGATCTGGTCCATCGTGACCGCATCCATAGCGCTGTTCGCGCAGAGGCCTCCGAGTTTTTGGGTGACGATCTTGTAACCGAGCCCCCATGGGTCCGAGTTAACATCTTCGACTAGTTTTCTCCAGCATGACGCCTTGCTTCGATTAATGGTTCGGCGGAGAAGCCTTCTTTCCGTTTTGTACGCTGCAGATCTGTCGCTTGCGTCAGCTCGGTTTCTCGCCCGTTGAGCGAGTCGTCTCAGTCTGTGGCATCTCTTTCGCAGGTCCGCAATTTCGGCAGTCCACCAGTATACGGGTCGCTTGTTGTGGCGGGGTCTCTTTCGTGGCATCGAGGCCTCACACGCCGTGGTGATAAGGCTCATGGTTGCAGTGGCAAGTGCTTCCACCTGGTCTTTCCCATTTGTTTCCTGGGCTAAGACCGCTTGCGTTCCTCTCGATATTGTTTCGGTGAATATCTCGAGGTCCATTTTTTCGAGGTTCCATCTTCTCGGGCGCTCCTGGTGTTCCCGTCTTTGTTGGCGTCCCTCGTCGAGTGTGAAATCGATGTATTGATGATCGCTGGCAGTGTAATCCTCGGTTACCTTCCAGCTGCTAATTCTGGGTACGACAGCCTCCGAGGCCATGGAGATGTCGGGGATGGTTCCCGAGTATCCAGGGCGGCGAAACGTTGGTGTGTCTCCTATGTTTAACACGATTAGTCCAGTCCGGGCTGCCATTTCCAGGATGTACCTGCCTCGAGAGTCCGGGTGTGGCATGCCCCATTCAACCGCTCGGGCGTTGAAATCGCCACACACAATGACGTTGCCAGTAGTGTTGACGATCTTGTCTTCCAGTGAGTCTATTTTTTCACGGAAGTCTCGGATGCTCTCGTTTGGGGTGAGGTAGCAGCTGTAGTAAGTAACTTCCCCACTTTTAATCCAAACGAAGCCCCGGAGACTTCCATGTTCCTTCACCTGTATCTTGGCCGGGTTTCGTATCCAAATGGCTGCAGTGCCGAGGGGGTCGGAGATCCATGAAGGTTCCTCCTCATTTCGGTACTGTTCACTGATTAGTAGCAGGTCCGCGTCTTTCTCATGAGCTAGCTGGCGTAAGATGTCGTTAGCTGTTCTACTCCGGTTCAGATTTGCCTGTATGATGTTGATCACTTCGAGATTTTTCGCGCGTTTTCCAGTGCGTCCCTAAAGACGCTGCATCGCCCCGATCCCGATGTGTGCACCAGTTTGCTTTGTTCCAGTCCCTTCTCAGTGCAAAGGATGCACCTCGGTGGGACTGTACACTCCCGAGCTTTGTGGCCGGGGTCGCCGCACTTGTAACAAAGGTCACTCCTGTCTGGGCCTCTGCAGTTCCGGGTGGTGTGCCCGTATCCGCTACACTTAAAACACCTCGGTACCACCAGTCTTTGTCTCACTCGGCAGCTTACCCAGCCAATCTTAATGTGCTGAGATTTCAGCAGCTTATCTGCTCCTTTCTCGTTGAGTTCGACTATGGCCGTCTTTTGTTCTCTGCTGTTCGCCTTCGTTACCCAGGCTTTGATGTCTGTGGCCTCATCTGGGACCTCCCTTCTTATCGCCTCCTCGACTTCCTCCTGCGTAGTGAGGCTATCAAGGTCTCTGATCTCTATGGTGCTTTTCTTTTCAAGCTGGCGGACTACTGCGCTGTCCCCCAGTATTTTTTTCAGAGCATCGCTGAACCCGGTTTTGTCCTTCGTTTTGGCCCCGAGCTCTACTAGGACATCCCCTTTCTTCGTTTGGCGGACCGACCTCACTACGGTTTCCGTGTCCTCTGGTTTGGCTTCCCTGCGGATCTTGCTGAGAATTTCCGCGTAAGATTTGCCCTCGGCCGGCCTGATTATCAGCGCCTCCGGACGGTTTTTGGTTCGGCTCTTCTTCTTTGTGGTAGTAGGGTCTGCTCGGCCCCTACCACGTGTAGTTGCGGTCACCTGTGAGCTCTCGTCGCCTTTCTCCTCCGCGGTTTGGCTCTGCCGCGTTTCCCTCCTGGTGCTGTAGACGGGCCCGTTTTCTGTGGCCATCGGGGTGCTCTGGTTGTTGTTGTGGTCCTGCTTGTTCTTTTTGCCGCGAGCCGTTTGCCACCCTTCGGTCTCACTGCGTAATTTTTTCCCTGTTGGCTGTACGTTGGCCTTGTTTTCGGGGCTGACAAGGTCCCTGACGCGTTTCGGTGTGGCTACCGAGGTCTTGCGTGTCCTTGGTGGTAGGGACGTGCTGTTCTCTCTGTTGTCTGGAGCTCTTGGGAGCTCTGCCAGCATCCTTTGCCAGCTACGTCTCGTGCTTCGGATTTCTTGAAAAAGGTCGTCTACCTTCACCAGGCCCTTCTTAACCACTATGTTCACGTTGGGCTGCTTTTTTACTGCCGCTGACATGGCCGCCACCGCCTCAACGCATTCCCCAAGTAGGGCATCCTCCTTGTCTTGCAGGTCTCGGATTTGGGTCCGTAGTGCGTCCGTCATCCAGCCTCCTGCTCGTTCTCCTTCGGTTTGCTTTCTTACTTCTGTATCAGGCGTATATAGCGCCGTCGTTGTTTCCGTACGGTCGTGTGATGACGACGTCTGGGGGCCCGCGTGCTCACCACCCAAAGACGCCGGTACTGAGGGTCCGAACCTCTGCACCGTAACTTCTATATCTTCTTCTTTACTGCCCATGATTGGTTTATATTCGGGGGTTCCTTCCCCTAGGTTTGTTGTAGGGGTTTCCCTCCCCTCGCTCCTCTTTGGTCCGCGGAGGTTATTTAATTGGCCTCAGTCCGCCGGCAGCGCCGGGTAGGACTCCCCCTATCCGCCACCTGGGGATCGCGCTCTGTGGAAGTTGGCTCTCCCGAGAGGCAATAGACAGAGTGAACCCTATCCATTGCAGGTCCAGAGAATAATAATAATAATAATAATAATAATAATAATAATGATAATAATAATAATAATAATAATAATAATGATAATAATAATAATAATAATAATAATAATGATAATAATAATAATAATAATAATAATAATGATAATAATAATAATAATAATAATAATAATAATAATAATAATAATAATAATAATAATAATAATAATAATAATAATAATAATAATAATAATAATAATAATAATAATAATAATAATAATAATGATAATAATAATAATAATGATAATAATAATAATAATAATAATAATAATAATAATAATAATAATAATAATGATAATAATAATAATAATAATAATAATAATAATAATAATAATAATGATAATAATAATAATAATAATAATAATAATAATAATGATAATAATAATAATAATAATAATAATAATAATAATGATAATAATAATAATAATGATAATAATAATAATAGTAATAATAATAATAATAATAATAATAGTAATAATAATAATAATAGTAATAATAATAATAATAATAATAATAATAATAATAATAATAATAGTAATAATAATAATAATAGTAATAATAATAATAATAATAATAATAATAGTAATAATAATAATAATAGTAATAATAATAATAATAATAATAATAATAATAATAATAATAATAATAATAGTAATAATAATAATAATAATAATAATAATAATAATAATAATAATAATAATAATAATAATAGTAATAATAATAATAATAATAATAATAATAATAATAATAATAATAATAATAATAATAATAATAATAATAATAATAATAATAATAATAATAATAATAATAATAATAATAATAATAATAATAATAATAATAATAATAATAATAATAATAATAATAATAATAATAATAATAATAATAATAATAATAATAATAATAATAATAATAATAATAATAATAATAATAATAATAATAATAATAATAATAATAATAATAATAATAATAATAATAATAATAATAATAATAATAATAATAATAATAATAATAATAATAATAATAATAATAATAATAATAATAATAATAATAATAATAATAATAATAATAATAATAATAATAATAATAATAATAATAATAATAATAATAATAATAATAATAATAATAATAATAATAATAATAATAATAATAATAATAATAATAATAATAATAATAATAATAATAATAATAATAATAATAATAATAATAATAATAATAATAATAATAATAATAATAATAATAATAATAATAATAATAATAATAATAATAATAATAATAATAATAATAATAATAATAATAATAATAATAATAATAATAATAATAATAATAATAATAATAATAATAATAATAATAATAATAATAATAATAATAATAATAATAATAATAATAATAATAATAATAATAATAATAATAATAATAATAATAATAATAATAATAATAATAATAATAATAATAATAATAATAATAATAATAATAATAATAATAATAATAATAATAATAATAATAATAATAATAATAATAATAATAATAATAATAATAATAATAATAATAATAATAATAATAATAATAATAATAATAATAATAATAATAATAATAATAATAATAATAATAATAATAATAATAATAATAATAATAATAATAATAATAATAATAATAATAATAATAATAATAATAATAATAATAATAATAATAATAATAATAATAATAATAATAATAATAATAATAATAATAATAATAATAATAATAATAATAATAATAATAATAATAATAATAATAATAATAATAATAATAATAATAATAATAATAATAATAATAATAATAATAATAATAATAATAATAATAATAATAATAATAATAATAATAATAATAATAATAATAATAATAATAATAATAATAATAATAATAATAATAATAATAATAATAATAATAATAATAATAATAATAATAATAATAATAATAATAATAATAATAATAATAATAATAATAATAATAATAATAATAATAATAATAATAATAATAATAATAATAATAATAATAATAATAATAATAATAATAATAATAATAATAATAATAATAATAATAATAATAATAATAATAATAATAATAATAATAATAATAATAATAATAATAATAATAATAATAATAATAATAATAATAATAATAATAATAATAATAATAATAATAATAATAATAATAATAATAATAATAATAATAATAATAATAATAATAATAATAATAATAATAATAATAATAATAATAATAATAATAATAATAATAATAATAATAATAATAATAATAATAATAATAATAATAATAATAATAATAATAATAATAATAATAATAATAATAATAATAATAATAATAATAATAATAATAATAATAATAATAATAATAATAATAATAATAATAATAATAATAATAATAATAATAATAATAATAATAATAATAATAATAATAATAATAATAATAATAATAATAATAATAATAATAATAATAATAATAATAATAATAATAATAATAATAATAATAATAATAATAATAATAATAATAATAATAATAATAATAATAATAATAATAATAATAATAATAATAATAATAATAATAATAATAATAATAATAATAATAATAATAATAATAATAATAATAATAATAATAATAATAATAATAATAATAATAATAATAATAATAATAATAATAATAATAATAATAATAATAATAATAATAATAATAATAATAATAATAATAATAATAATAATAATAATAATAATAATAATAATAATAATAATAATAATAATAATAATAATAATAATAATAATAATAATAATAATAATAATAATAATAATAATAATAATAATAATAATAATAATAATAATAATAATAATAATAATAATAATAATAATAATAATAATAATAATAATAATAATAATAATAATAATAATAATAATAATAATAATAATAATAATAATAATAATAATAATAATAATAATAATAATAATAATAATAATAATAATAATAATAATAATAATAATAATAATAATAATAATAATAATAATAATAATAATAATAATAATAATAATAATAATAATAATAATAATAATAATAATAATAATAATAATAATAATAATAATAATAATAATAATAATAATAATAATAATAATAATAATAATAATAATAATAATAATAATAATAATAATAATAATAATAATAATAATAATAATAATAATAATAATAATAATAATAATAATAATAATAATAATAATAATAATAATAATAATAATAATAATAATAATAATAATAATAATAATAATAATAATAATAATAATAATAATAATAATAATAATAATAATAATAATAATAATAATAATAATAATAATAATAATAATAATAATAATAATAATAATAATAATAATAATAATAATAATAATAATAATAATAATAATAATAATAATAATAATAATAATAATAATAATAATAATAATAATAATAATAATAATAATAATAATAATAATAATAATAATAATAATAATAATAATAATAATAATAATAATAATAATAATAATAATAATAATAATAATAATAATAATAATAATAATAATAATAATAATAATAATAATAATAATAATAATAATAATAATAATAATAATAATAATAATAATAATAATAATAATAATAATAATAATAATAATAATAATAATAATAATAATAATAATAATAATAATAATAATAATAATAATAATAATAATAATAATAATAATAATAATAATAATAATAATAATAATAATAATAATAATAATAATAATAATAATAATAATAATAATAATAATAATAATAATAATAATAATAATAATAATAATAATAATAATAATAATAATAATAATAATAATAATAATAATAATAATAATAATAATAATAATAATAATAATAATAATAATAATAATAATAATAATAATAATAATAATAATAATAATAATAATAATAATAATAATAATAATAATAATAATAATAATAATAATAATAATAATAATAATAATAATAATAATAATAATAATAATAATAATAATAATAATAATAATAATAATAATAATAATAATAATAATAATAATAATAATAATAATAATAATAATAATAATAATAATAATAATAATAATAATAATAATAATAATAATAATAATAATAATAATAATAATAATAATAATAATAATAATAATAATAATAATAATAATAATAATAATAATAATAATAATAATAATAATAATAATAATAATAATAATAATAATAATAATAATAATAATAATAATAATAATAATAATAATAATAATAATAATAATAATAATAATAATAATAATAATAATAATAATAATAATAATAATAATAATAATAATAATAATAATAATAATAATAATAATAATAATAATAATAATAATAATAATAATAATAATAATAATAATAATAATAATAATAATAATAATAATAATAATAATAATAATAATAATAATAATAATAATAATAATAATAATAATAATAATAATAATAATAATAATAATAATAATAATAATAATAATAATAATAATAATAATAATAATAATAATAATAATAATAATAATAATAATAATAATAATAATAATAATAATAATAATAATAATAATAATAATAATAATAATAATAATAATAATAATAATAATAATAATAATAATAATAATAATAATAATAATAATAATAATAATAATAATAATAATAATAATAATAATAATAATAATAATAATAATAATAATAATAATAATAATAATAATAATAATAATAATAATAATAATAATAATAATAATAATAATAATAATAATAATAATAATAATAATAATAATAATAATAATAATAATAATAATAATAATAATAATAATAATAATAATAATAATAATAATAATAATAATAATAATAATAATAATAATAATAATAATAATAATAATAATAATAATAATAATAATAATAATAATAATAATAATAATAATAATAATAATAATAATAATAATAATAATAATAATAATAATAATAATAATAATAATAATAATAATAATAATAATAATAATAATAATAATAATAATAATAATAATAATAATAATAATAATAATAATAATAATAATAATAATAATAATAATAATAATAATAATAATAATAATAATAATAATAATAATAATAATAATAATAATAATAATAATAATAATAATAATAATAATAATAATAATAATAATAATAATAATAATAATAATAATAATAATAATAATAATAATAATAATAATAATAATAATAATAATAATAATAATAATAATAATAATAATAATAATAATAATAATAATAATAATAATAATAATAATAATAATAATAATAATAATAATAATAATAATAATAATAATAATAATAATAATAATAATAATAATAATAATAATAATAATAATAATAATAATAATAATAATAATAATAATAATAATAATAATAATAATAATAATAATAATAATAATAATAATAATAATAATAATAATAATAATAATAATAATAATAATAATAATAATAATAATAATAATAATAATAATAATAATAATAATAATAATAATAATAATAATAATAATAATAATAATAATAATAATAATAATAATAATAATAATAATAATAATAATAATAATAATAATAATAATAATAATAATAATAATAATAATAATAATAATAATAATAATAATAATAATAATAATAATAATAATAATAATAATAATAATAATAATAATAATAATAATAATAATAATAATAATAATAATAATAATAATAATAATAATAATAATAATAATAATAATAATAATAATAATAATAATAATAATAATAATAATAATAATAATAATAATAATAATAATAATAATAATAATAATAATAATAATAATAATAATAATAATAATAATAATAATAATAATAATAATAATAATAATAATAATAATAATAATAATAATAATAATAATAATAATAATAATAATAATAATAATAATAATAATAATAATAATAATAATAATAATAATAATAATAATAATAATAATAATAATAATAATAATAATAATAATAATAATAATAATAATAATAATAATAATAATAATAATAATAATAATAATAATAATAATAATAATAATAATAATAATAATAATAATAATAATAATAATAATAATAATAATAATAATAATAATAATAATAATAATAATAATAATAATAATAATAATAATAATAATAATAATAATAATAATAATAATAATAATAATAATAATAATAATAATAATAATAATAATAATAATAATAATAATAATAATAATAATAATAATAATAATAATAATAATAATAATAATAATAATAATAATAATAATAATAATAATAATAATAATAATAATAATAATAATAATAATAATAATAATAATAATAATAATAATAATAATAATAATAATAATAATAATAATAATAATAATAATAATAATAATAATAATAATAATAATAATAATAATAATAATAATAATAATAATAATTGATTACGAACGCCCTTCGATTCGCGTCGAACCATATTTAATATAAATTTTTTTTATTCGCCGGTCAATAGGGAGGAACACGAGGAGAAGGAGTGCGGTTTATGCGACGGCAATGAAGAACTTCACACAATTTACTTGAACAAATTTTATTTTACTTTTATTAATCGTGGTCGTGGATCACACGGGCGATTTGAATAATTCGTTTATTCGGACCCTTCGTCGCGACGCGCGAGCTGCGAGAGGTCGGTTCGGTAGTTCCGATATAACTAACTCGCGTTACGCGTGAATTCAACTTTTAGGATCTTCGGAAAGCGGGGCCAAGGGGTGTTATAGTCTACAGAGAACTGTTGGTCAAACGTTTTGTTGACGTTCAGTTCGCAACCGAAAATCGAGAATCTATCTCGTTTAAAATTTAGCATTGTGATAGAAATATTATTTCACATGTAAGACCGAATCTGAACATACCGCTCGCCTCGTTCTGCGTGGAACGAAGGGTTTAAACATTTTGATTGAATGCGTCCATGTGATTGATCTTGGGATACAAGTTGGAACCGACATGGGCCCGGAAACTCACTAACAAAACAGGTACCAATAGAAGATCGACAAGATCCGAAACTTAACAGCTAAGCACTGAAATTAGATCTCCTTCGCGGCTGGAGAAAGGTCGCACGGTAGCGGACACACCTTCGTAATTGGGCGCTTGAGGGTGGTTTTCGCGGTACGTAACGTGACCACGCGGACGAGGCCATCAGGCCCTGGATGAATGTCGATCACTCGCGCTAGTTCCCAACGCGAGGGAGGAAGTAGTTCGTTTTTCAAAAGTACCATGGCGCCGACTTTAAGAGCGCGCGAAGAGAGTCGCCACTTTGCACGCTGTTGCAGCGTGTGCAGGTAATCATGAGTCCAAGCCTGCCAGAAATGTTCGCGCATGGTTTGAACCCTTTGCCACCGTGACAATCGACGCTCTTGGACCTCGAGCAGAGAAGGCTCAGGAACGCTGAGCAGTGGGCGTCCAATCAAAAAATGCCCTGGTGTGAGCGATTCTAAGCTCTCCGGATCGTCGCGGAGCGGGGAAAGTGGTCGAGAATTCAAACACGCCTCGATCTGACACAGTAAGGTTGCCAACTCTAATTGAGACAAAGTATGAGAGCCGATGACTCGCTTCATGTGGTATTTGAAGCTCTTAACTCCTGCTTCCCAAAGTCCGCCAAAATGAGGGGCGGAAGCCGGAATGAAATGCCAACGAATTCCGTCGTTCGCGAATTTCTCGCGCAAGTCTGAATTTTTTAACGTGGCGATAAACGCACGGCGGAGTTCGTTGTCGGCGCCCTGGAAATTCGTGCCGTTGTCGCTGTAAACGTCGGTCGGCAGACCTCGCCTACTGACGAAACGTTGAAATGCGGCTAAAAATCCGGAAGTCGCATAATCATCGACGTATTCCAAATGAATTGCTCGGGTAGCAAGGCAAACGAAAAGAGCGACGTAATATTTTCGTGATTTTTGTCCTCGTCCGACGTACGGAAGGACATGGAAGGGTCCTGCGTAGTCCACGCCACAATGCGAGAACGTGGCAGACGGGTTGACTCTCGCAGAGGGGAGATCTCCCATGAGTTGCGTGGCGGTGGTAGCTCGTTCTCGAACGCAGGTGATACATCGATTTGTTATTTTTTTGGTCAGGGATCTCGCGCCGAGGATCCAGTAATTTTGACGGAGAAGACGGAGTGTAAGCTGAGTTCCACCATGGAGCGAACGTAAATGCGTTTGTTTAATAATTAACTCACTGACGTGATGACGAGGTAGAATTCGCGGAAAGCGTTCATTATAAGAAAGGAACGAGTGGCGTAACCGCCCGCCAAGACGCAACTGATCTTTCCCGTCGAGGAAAGGATTGAGTGGCTTGAGCGAGCTAGAGCGCGGGAGTGGTGCGTTCGACTTGAGCGCGAGAATTTCCGCTTTGAAGCTGAGGCTTTGGATTCTTCGTACCCAAAAATCACGAGCTTCTTCAAGATTTTCGACCGATTGAGGGCCCGACGCGATTGCGGCCTTACGCTGACTCGCGCGAAATTTGCGCAGCCAGTGGAAGAGGTTGGCCGTGACTCTTAGAAGCCTTCCCCAGCTTGAGAACCGAAATGGGAAGTCCCACTCTTCGGTTTCGTGAGCAACGTGGATAGTCGTCGTTGAGCGTTGTTCACGAAGAATGATTTGTGGACTGGCGAGGCTCTCTCGTTCATTGGAGGGTCGCGCATTAGGCCAGAACGTTGAATTTTGCTTGAGCCATGAAGGTCCCGCCCACCAGAGTGGGTGGTTGAGAAACTCGTTCACTGAAATGCCCCGTGAGGCACAATCGGCAGGGTTATCCCGCGTGGGGACGTGGTGCCATTTGATTTCGGGCATTTTAGTTTGAATTTCGGAGACTCGATTCGCCACGTAGGGCTTCCAGCGCGATGGGTGCTGAGTCAGCCACGCGAGGGTAACAGTGGAGTCGGTCCATCCGTGCACGGGAATCGAGTCGTACTGGAAAACTTGCTTCACGTACTCGAGGAGACGCACGAGCAATACAACGCCGTTCAGTTCTAGTCGTGGAATCGCGACCGTTTTCAATGAAGCGACTTTAGATTTTGCAGCTAATAACGAGACGGAAATATCGCTGGGCGAATTTAATACTCGTACATACACTACTGCGGAGAACGCGCGTTGTGACGCGTCCGCGAAGCCGTGAAGCTCGATGGAGCAAGGTGCTGGCGTAGTACCGATCCAGCGAGGAATGCGTAACGCTGACAATTCGGGAAGTGCACGACAATAATTTTCCCACTTTTCAAGAAGGAGAGGAGGGACGTCGTCATCCCAGTCCACTTTCGAGAGCCACAAATCTTGCATTAGTAATTTCGCATTAATAATTACGGGAGAGGCCCAGCCGAGTGGGTCGTATAGGCGCGCGATGAGCGACAGGACGGTACGTTTGGTACTGCGCATTTTGGGGATGTCCCCCACCTGAAACCCAAACGCGTCTTCCTTGGGAAGCCACGTAACTCCGAGTACTTTTAATACTGTCGTATCATCTTTAGAAAGGTCAATCGCAAGGTCATGACCACCTACAGGTATATCTGATAACAGTTCTACGTCGTTCGCGGCCCATTTTCGCAAATGAAATCCACCGCGCGCCAAAAGCGAAGTAACCTGTTTACGAAGCACTCGAGCACTGTCTTGATCGTCCGCGCCGAATAAAATGTCGTCGACGTAGGTCGAGCGTTGTATGATATCGACTGCTTCGGGAAAAGATGTACTTTCGTCATCGGCGAGTTGCAATAGGACGCGGTTTGCAAGATACGGGGCGCACGCTGTACCGTAAGTTACGGTGAGGAGACGATAGGTTAACACGGGACCGGTTATATCGGGGCGAAATAAAATGCGTTGATAATCGAGATCATCGCGATGCATGCGGATTTGCCGGAACATTTTTTCGATATCGGCGATGTAAACAAAACGATGCCGACGCCAGTTTGAGAGCACGCAACTTATTTCGCGTTGCAATTTTGGACCGACAAGTAAATGGTCATTGAGTGAGGTACCGTTTGACGTTGCACTGGATGCATTAAAGACTACGCGCAGTCGCGTAGTTAGACTACTTTCGCGAATAACCGGATGATGCGGAATGTACAACGGGTTTGTGCTTGCGTCGGATCCGGTTACTTTTTCCATGTGCCCCATGTATTCGTACTCAGTTAAAAAACCGAAATATTCTCTAGCGAGTTCTGGCTTTTTCATGAGACGGGTTTCGTGATGCATATACCTCGAGAGCGCGATTTTGTGGCTTGCTCCAAGATCGGGAAGCGAGCCGCGGCGAAACGGTAACCGGACGATGTACCGACCGGAAGCGTCGCGTGAATGCGTGTTCACGAAATGCTTTTCACATTCTTCTTCTTCGGGCGTGAGAAAAGATTTCGAAGGAACTTCTTCTATTTCCCAAAATCGTCGAATGAGCGCGTCGGTGTTCGACGCGATTCCACAGTGAATTGTGGCTGAGGCGCGAGAAGCGCGAGTGATATCGGTGGGCCCGGAGATTATCCATCCCAACGTTGTGAGTTGGGCCGTGGGCGACCCCATCGGACCTCGTCGAAGAGGTCCGACTAAAAGGTAGCCGTAGATATCGGCTCCGATTAATACGTTAATCGGTTCGTCACTGGTAGGGGCGCGATCGGCGAGTTCAAGACCCTGTAGATGCGGCCAAGAACCAATGGGTTGTCTTTGGCGCGCGGCGTAAGACGATATTTTCTGATACACATATGCGACCATCGGTAGGCAAGCACCTTGGCCGAAGCAAGTTTCGAGAGTGAGTTTGACGTAAGATGTAGACCGTCCGCAGTATGCCTCTCCGAAAGACGTGACTCCGAGGTCGGCACGATGACGAGGAGTGCGTAATTTTTGAGCGATGGACTCGGTAACGAAACTATGAGTCGAGCCTTGATCGAGAAGGGCCCGTACTCTTATGACTCGATCCTCGGCGGTACGTAATTGTACCCAGGCGGTCGCGAGAAGCACGGACGAGGGACGCTCGTGACTAGTATTAGTTATCGCAGGCGGTGACATGATCGCTGGGACCGCGGAAGGGAGATCGGACTGTCCGGAGTCCGACTCGCCCGACGGCAGCAGATTAACGCTTGCTGTGTTATTCGACGATTCAGCTGCCTGAGCGACAGGTTGAGGGTCGGAGGGTCCAGGAGGGTGCGCGGAAGCCCGGTGCAACGTCGTATGATGTAGCTTCTGACACTTTTTACAGCGACTCGAACTTGGGCATTGGGGCGGAAAATGTCCGAATTTCAAACAATTGAAACACACGCGGAAACGCTTCGCGAGCGCGAAACGATCATCGATGGGTTTTCTTTGCCATGCAGGACAAAATCCGAGCGAGTGATTTTCCGAACAATCCGGGCACTGTCGAGACGCGGCGTTGTGAATCGTAGCTCTAAATTTCGGTTTACTGTGTTGTACGGGGAAGCGCGGAGCTGAGTCGATATTTTCGATATGACCCATGGAGGCGATACCGCGAATCCGCTGAGTTAGAAAATCTCTGAACACTTGAAACGTTGGACACACATTCGAGGCGCCGAGACTTAAGTGCCATTCGTTACGGGTTCGCGGACTGAGTTTTTTTGTCACTAAATAAACTAATAAGTCGTCCCACTGATCGACGGGACGATTCAAATTTTTCAAGGCAGTGAGCGATGAATT
>OY759154.1:19594953-19719953 GCA_963662125.1 Diplazon laetatorius | reverse complement strand
CACACACACACACACACACACACACACACACACACACACACACACACACACACACACACACACACACACACACACACACACACACACACACACACACACACACACACACACACACACACACACACACACACACACACACACACACACACACACACACACACACACACACACACACACACACACACACACACACACACACACACACACACACACACACACACACACACACACACACACACACACACACACACACACACACACACACACACACACACACACACACACACACACACACACACACACACACACACACACACACACACACACACACACACACACACACACACACACACACACACACACACACACACACACACACACACACACACACACACACACACACACACACACACACACACACACACACACACACACACACACACACACACACACACACACACACACACACACACACACACACACACACACACACACACACACACACACACACACACACACACACACACACACACACACACACACACACACACACACACACACACACACACACACACACACACACACACACACACACACACACACACACACACACACACACACACACACACACACACACACACACACACACACACACACACACACACACACACACACACACACACACACACACACACACACACACACACACACACACACACACACACACACACACACACACACACACACACACACACACACACACACACACACACACACACACACACACACACACACACACACACACACACACACACACACACACACACACACACACACACACACACACACACACACACACACACACACACACACACACACACACACACACACACACACACACACACACACACACACACACACACACACACACACACACACACACACACACACACACACACACACACACACACACACACACACACACACACACACACACACACACACACACACACACACACACACACACACACACACACACACACACACACACACACACACACACACACACACACACACACACACACACACACACACACACACACACACACACACACACACACACACACACACACACACACACACACACACACACACACACACACACACACACACACACACACACACACACACACACACACACACACACACACACACACACACACACACACACACACACACACACACACACACACACACACACACACACACACACACACACACACACACACACACACACACACACACACACACACACACACACACACACACACACACACACACACACACACACACACACACACACACACACACACACACACACACACACACACACACACACACACACACACACACACACACACACACACACACACACACACACACACACACACACACACACACACACACACACACACACACACACACACACACACACACACACACACACACACACACACACACACACACACACACACACACACACACACACACACACACACACACACACACACACACACACACACACACACACACACACACACACACACACACACACACACACACACACACACACACACACACACACACACACACACACACACACACACACACACACACACACACACACACACACACACACACACACACACACACACACACACACACACACACACACACACACACACACACACACACACACACACACACACACACACACACACACACACACACACACACACACACACACACACACACACACACACACACACACACACACACACACACACACACACACACACACACACACACACACACACACACACACACACACACACACACACACACACACACACACACACACACACACACACACACACACACACACACACACACACACACACACACACACACACACACACACACACACACACACACACACACACACACACACACACACACACACACACACACACACACACACACACACACACACACACACACACACACACACACACACACACACACACACACACACACACACACACACACACACACACACACACACACACACACACACACACACACACACACACACACACACACACACACACACACACACACACACACACACACACACACACACACACACACACACACACACACACACACACACACACACACACACACACACACACACACACACACACACACACACACACACACACACACACACACACACACACACACACACACACACACACACACACACACACACACACACACACACACACACACACACACACACACACACACACACACACACACACACACACACACACACACACACACACACACACACACACACACACACACACACACACACACACACACACACACACACACACACACACACACACACACACACACACACACACACACACACACACACACACACACACACACACACACACACACACACACCTTTTTCTCGCCGCGCAGAATTTTTTCGTCGTTGCGTGACTGCGTGACGCTTGAGTCACCCTCCCCATCTCTCTCTCTCTCTCTCTCTCTCTCTCTCTCTCTCTCTCCCTCTCTCTCTTTTCTCAGTCGATGCTACGGTATTGAAATCAAATGCTTCGTAGAGAAGTCGGATTGATTAGGATTTAGCGAATTGGCTCGGACGCGAACCGCCGAGGTGCGAGGGGTTCGTGTCTTATTTCGCTGTGGGATGAGGAATGAATGATTGCGGTGTGATCAGAGGCCCTCTTTGTTTATGTCAACATAAACAAAATTCCTCGCCCGTACGACGCTTCTCAACTCTGTTGACATTATCAAAAAAAAAAAAAATTCGGCGACAAAATAAAATGCTTCGTAGAGAAGTCGGATTGATTAGGATTTAGCGAGTTGGCTTGGACGCGAACCGCCAAAGTGCGAGGCGTTCGTGTCTTATGTCGCTGTCGGATGAGTCATGAATAGTTGCGGTATGATCAGAGGCCTCCTTTATTCATGTCGACATAAACAAAATTTCTCGCCCGTACGACGCCTCTCTTCCTGTTCATATTATCGAAAAGAGTCCGGTGACAAAACTATTCAGCGAGGGATGAAAGGAATATCGTATCGATGGCTTGTATTTATACTAGAGAAAACAGAGCAGTCTTTCGATCATAATTTTTTTATTTAGTCTGTAGTATATAATTCTTAGAAGAAAAAAAACATCTACATAATAATTCTCAGTTATGAATTTTTACATTGCGCCATCCATTTCTTCAATAATTTTACATTTTCTCCAGCACAATTTATTTTTGAATTATGATGTAGCGGTATTGTTGTAGTGGGGGAACTTTGCTGCAGCTTATGTAGCGATGGACAATCGAAGTCTTCGAGGTCAACAATGCGTCGTTGTTCGGTCTCACCAATTAAATTTTCCATCCATAGTTTTTTCTCCAATCCCTTCACATATATTATGCGAGCTCCCGCAAGGGCTTCACAAATAATGGTTTTCGATACTTCGTATGGTATATTTCCCGAGTCCCACGTTAGTCCATGAAAGTTGCGAGTGAGCCATCCATTTATGGACTTGTACTTTATCGGTAGACTATTCCAAGCACATGGTGGTTTCAAGATGAATGTCCATACGTGCGATGAATCCTCACGAACGGGGATAGCAGCAAATTCCTTCAACACAAATTGATTGTGCGGAATCTTAAATCCTTGCACATCAATTATCCACTCCATTGTGATTTTTATTGTGAAGGATAATACTTGCACGATCAAAAATTCGAGATTGAATAAAATGTCGATCGGTCGAGAGATTTATACTAATACCCCCCACCACCACAACCACCAAAATTCGTTTAAAAAAAAATACAACGAAGGCTTTCATACAGGAGGATTAATCATCATATATCGTTCTAAGACAACGAATTTTTTTTCCACACATGCGCACACGTATATGCACATGTGTGCACGAGCCTTCATGTGTGTATATATATATATATATATATATATTGAAGAAAATATTTTTGAGTTTGTGTGGGATAATATTTCACGTAGAAAGACCAACTCATTCAGCAACATGGAGGCATTTAATACGGTATGTAAAAAAAATCCCTCACGATAAAACAAATCACATTTCATTGATTTGAAAATTATTATAGGTTCGGTTTAATCTCACGGTGGAAATTCATAGAATGATACAGTGGGATTATGCGTATCGCGCAGCACGACGAGGACCCTGGGAGGAAATGGCTCGAGATGCAGAACGGTTTAATCGTCGAATATTGAACGTTGAACGAATTATCGAACCCATTCTGACGCACAATCATCGAAACTACATTTGGCAGACACGCTTCAACATCGATGAGAAAATGTAGAAAGAAAGTTTTTCCCTTCGTCTAGACATATGCATGTTATTTTTTTTGTGAAAAAACTTCAAACGTCATAAACGTTCCACTTCTGTGGAAGAGCAGAGAGGCTCGCTCTTTTCGGAAATATATATTAAGCATCATAAAGTAATTGTTATCATTTTTATCATGAGCGTCGATGTGTTTGGTCGATCGTTGTCGAACAAAAGAGAGCTATCGGTCAGTCGTGGTCCTCCGGGTGACGGATTCAAAATTTCCATCGATGGGCAATACGATATGCAGAATAAGAGATTATGCAATCTCGCTGACCCCGTGACAGAAAATGATGCTGTCTCGGTAAAAATAATGCAAAGTATTTTACACAAAAAATTGCACGGTACCATCAAAAATTTACGAAAAGAAATCAATGATAGTAATCAATTATTGGTTCAGGGTCTCGAGCAGTTGGTGCAAAATATTATAAAAACTCTGAAAGTCGATCTTGCGGAAATAAAAGATTTAGCCATTCGTAATTCTGATGCGATATCCAACGTAGACACTCGATTACACACCATCGAGAATGAGCGTGCACGAAAAAGCACTGGTGGACGAGCTGGTGAGAATTCGAAACCTTCGGACGAATCAGCACAACAACAGCAACAACAACAACAACAAAAGGATTGATGTTTTATGAAATAAATGGATTAAAAATATTAAATCAGTTTTTTCATTTATTAAATCATTTTTCCTCCTCCCCCACCTCACATTCATGGACATTAGAAAAAAATTCTTATAAAAAAATCATTATTTCAAAATTACACGTTTTTTCCATCACATTCATCTAAATCGAAAAAATTCTTGAAATAATTTTTTTTAGAAATATTTGCTCCGATGATTGCATCTGCGTTGTAGTTGAAATCCGTTGTATCGTACCCATAGTCAACTGGTGGTAGTGGTGCTGGTGGTGGGGATAGGTGTCGTGGTACCGATGGTGGTGGTGGTGAGTAAGACGGCGGCGGGGGCA
This sequence comes from Diplazon laetatorius, assembly GCA_963662125.1. NCBI lineage: Eukaryota > Metazoa > Arthropoda > Insecta > Hymenoptera > Ichneumonidae > Diplazon > Diplazon laetatorius. Next base: position 19,714,526 of record OY759154.1, on the reverse strand, counting down.
TCGCCGCTGCTGCTACAGCTATAGCTATCGTCGGCCGATACGTGTTGAGATACCACGCCTTCATCGTATGCACATTGAAAGCCGCACAATTCAACGTTGACCACATGTATGGATGATTATTGCACGGGAGGGCAATGTTTTCACTCAGCTTCTGCAGCGATGGACAACCCAAGTCCTCGATGTTAATAGCGTTTGGAATATGTTGACGAAGCCATTGTGTCTTTTCTAATCCTTTTATGTAAACCTTATCAGCATTTTGCAATAGCATGATAAGAGTTTGATTAGCTTCATCGTAGGGTATGTCTCCACCGTACCACGCCATTCCATGAAAATTCTTCGCGAGCCATCGATTTACACATTTTAATTGTTCGGGTAACCAGCTCCAATGATAAGCTGGTTCGAACATACACACCGAAGGCACAGAATCTTCTTCCAGAGCAATCACAGCAAGCTCTTTCACTATTAGCGTCGTATCGCGGTTCTTGAAGCCTTGTACGTCGACAACGTATTCCATCTTGAATAATAACTGATGCTGAGAACTTTGCAACGATTATGCATAGACGGCCGAAATCTCAACCCTTTATACTATTTCCCCTACCCCCATAATTTCACAATTCGTTTGAATGTTAATGAAGAGAACCAATTAGCGCAAAGATTCTCTGCGGCAGCCAATGTGGTATCGATGATCTCAATAGAGTCATTGCTCGTAGCGGCCAATCATCATCATCATCCATGTATAGATTCGAAAATTTTACGCTACGCCCCCAATCGATATGAGGATCTATAGCCACACACACACACACACACACACACACACACACACACACACACAATCTCAGCATGGACACTCATTATCTTCATTTGTTTTGAAATAGTATATATACTTGGCTCGCGGGGTCGTTGAGTATATACAGTTCGATCCAGTCGTTCGAACTAGTTCGTTGAAGTGTGCGAATAACCATGGATGCTCAAGCATGCATGGAATCTGTGAAAACGTGGAGTGAGGTGCTCGAGCTTATGCCCGGTCAAAACGCTACTGAACTTATGAAATGGTCGGATGAGCTTTCAAAATTGATTAAATTAATCGAAAATTATGTTCGATCGGCGAAAGGTGCAGAAGAAAAAAAATATTCAAATACGTTGGGACTGCTCATTGGTATAAAAATAAAAATTGATAATTTTTCGAAACGTGGTGGTGGAGTGAGAGCCGACGATGATGAAGAAGTTGTGGAGAAAAGTGTAGAGTGGATAGATATTCGATCCGCGTTTAAAGAACGCATAAAAACGAGTGTAATTGTGAATTTAAATCACGCGGATATAAAATCATTTATGTATGCATGCATGGAAATTTTTATTTCGAAGCTCGCGAGTGTGCTCGAGGTGCAGAAAGATTCGGTAAAAGTTTATGGTGTGCTCGCCGCTAAATTTGCCGTTACGAAAAACAATGAAGACATAGTGGAAATTAAATATTTTAATACCAAAGCATATCCAATTTATCCGACTACAAATGTCGGAGAATGGTTTGTGGAATATATGCATAATCCGTTGGCTAAAGACATTGAAGAATTTCAGCAGCGCGATTCGGGATGGGCCCTACGCTCAATTATTAATTTAACAATAAATATTAATAAATTTAACGCGATGCGCGGAACGTCATTCATTGATTTACCCACGGAGATTCGTAACAAGAACGCATGCATCAACGTGCGAAATGACGATGACATGTGTTTTAAATGGGCCGTATTATCGGCATTACATCCGGCGACTTTTAATAAATCGTCGGTGTCTTCGTATATTCGATACGAGGACGAGTTGGATTTCACGGGGATTGAATTTCCCATGAAACCTCGAGAAATTAGAAAATTTGAAAAACAAAATGAAATTTCTATAAACGTCTATATTTTGAAGAAACGTAATGGAAAATTCATTGTCGGCCCTCTGCACATCACAGATATTAAACAAGATGTGCACATCAATCTTCTCCTCATATGTGATCAATACACCGATGAGGAGGAGGAGGAGGAGGAGGAAGAGGGCGAGGAGGGTGAAGAATTTCACGCACCGCGATTCCATTACGTATGGATAAAAAATTTGTCGCGGTTGGTGTCGAGACAACTGTCGAAACGCAATCATCGACACCATATTTGTGATCGATGTCTTTATTATTTTCGAACTGCGGAAAAATTAGCTGCCCACGAAATAGACTGCAAAAACATTAATAAGTGCAAAGTGAATATGCCATCGATGGGGAATAAGTTTTTACGATTTAAGAACTATAGCAATCGCGAACGTGTGCCATTTATCGTGTATGCTGATATTGAATGTTTGTTGAAACCAACACGTGACGAGCATCGTTATCGACAGCACGAAGCATTCAGTATTGGGTATTACGTGAAGTGTAGTTTCGATGATGAAAAATCGGAATATCGGGCATATAGAGGACCCAACCCTGCCCAATGGTTTGTGGAACAGCTCGAGGGTTTCGCGAGAACGGTGGAAGAAATTCACAAAAATCCTCGACCGATGGATCGTCTATCCACAAACGAACTTAAAGAATTTCGCGCAGCAAACACATGTCATATATGCGAGAAATATCTAATCTCCAGCGACAAAGTGAAGGATCATTGCCATTTGACGGGAAAGTAAGTTATAACACGCGGACACACTAACCAAATCTTTTTTTAATCTAAAAATTTTTTTTCAAATACATTTTATTCGTTTTTTTTCTACAGATATCGCGGACCAGCACATAACGAGTGTAATCTTCATTATCAGGATTCGCGGACCATTCCCGTGGTTTTTCACAACCTCACGGGATATGATTCGCATTTCATTGTGAAGGAGATTGTCACGGGATTCCGAGGCCGAGTGGTAATTCTCCCGGAAAACAAGGAGCGATACATCGCATTCATCAAACACATCGCGGCGTGTGATGTAAATTATCGCTTCATCGATTCCTATCGTTTTATGGCATCGTCGTTGGAGAAACTTGCATCATACTTGACCGAACTGAAGATTGTACGAAGCGTATTCAGCGAAATTTCGGTTGAAAAATTCCATCTTCTTCGGAGAAAAGGTGTATTCCCATACGAATACGTCGATTCGTTGGGAAAACTCGACGAAACCACCTTGCCGGAGAAAAAGGACTTTCATAGTTCACTCACCAATAGTGACATCACCGACGCGGACTACGAGCACGCGAAGCAAGTGTGGCGCGAGTTTGATATAAAAACCCTCGGACAATATTCCGATTTATATTTAAAAACGGATGTGCTTTTGTTGAGTGATGTTTTTGAAAACTTTCGTGATAATTGTGTGAGTGCATACGGTTTGGATCCCGCGCATTATTACACCACGCCCGGACTCACCTGGGACGCTATGCTGAAGCATACGAAGGTGGAGTTGGAACTTTTAACGGACGTGGATATGCACATGTTCATCGAGCGGGGGATTCGCGGCGGCGTTAGTCAGTGTTGCAATCGATATGCCCAGGCGAATAATAAATACATGAGAAATTTTGATTCATCGCAAGAATCAAAGTATCTCATGTACTTTGATGTTAATAATTTATACGGCTGGGCGATGATTCAATCGCTACCCTACGGCGGTTTCAAATGGGTGGAAAAATGTGGGGACATTGACTACGTCGCGGTTCCCGATGATTCACCGGTGGGATATATATTGGAAGTTGATATCGACTATCCGACACATCTCCACGATGATCACAAAGATTTACCGCTTTGTCCAGAACACAAATGTGCACCGGGATCGAAGCAAAAAAAACTTTTGACCACATTGGATTCGAAAAATCGTTACGTTTTGCACTACCGAAGCCTGAAGCAAGCTTTGAAATATGGTTTGGTGTTGAAAAACATTCACAGAGTTTTACAGTTCCAACAAAAACCGTGGCTCAAATCATATATCGATCTCAATAGTGGAATGCGTCAACGTGCAACCAATGATTTCGAGAAAAATTTATTCAAATTAATGAATAATGCAGTTTTCGGAAAAACCATGGAAAACGTGCGGAAGCGCATCGATGTGAAGCTCGTATCGCGCTGGGATGGACGATATGGAGCCGAAGCATTAATCGCAAAACCGAATTATCATAGCTCGGCAATCTTTGACGAAAATCTCGTGGCCATACAAATGCGAAGGATTGAGGTTCAACTGAACAAACCGATATACGCAGGGTTATGCGTGCTCGATTTGTCCAAGATTCTCGTGTATGATTTTCATTATGATTACATGATTCCGCAATTCACGAGAGATCGATGCAAACTCTTGTATACCGATACCGATAGTCTCGTATACGAAATCCAATGTGCGGACATTTATGAAATTATGAAACGTGATATTGATAGGTTCGACACATCGGATTATCCGCAAAATAATCAATTTTCAATGCCGCGAGTTAATAAAAAAGTGGTTGGATTGATGAAGGATGAGTGTAATGGCGAAATCATGACGGAATTTGCGGGTTTGCGCAGTAAAATGTATAGCATACGAGTCAACGGTGTGGATCATTTGAAGAAGGTGAAAGGAGTGAAGACGAGTGTTGTGAGAGACACGATCACATTTAATGACTTTGTGGAGTGTCTACGACAAAATACTAGCCAAACACGAGAACAACGAGTCATTCGGTCGCGTTTACATCGGGTATATACGGAAAAGCAAGTTAAAATTGCGCTCAGTCCGCATGACGACAAACGCTTCATTCCGGAAAATAGTACCGATACACTCCCGTGGGGGCATTACCGAATTCCCTCCACGCACAACCACGCTACCATCGATGCTGCTGCTGCTGCTAACGAAGGAGGGGGTATGGATCTCGAATGATCCATCCAATCAGCTCCATATATCCCATTGAATTATAATGATGGAGGGAGGTGGCTGCTGCTGCTGCTATATATAAGCCGAGGATTGAATATTTCTCATCAGACGCGACAAAAAAATTCGTCCTCGACAACCGAATCGAAGAAATCTCTCATCAACCGAAATCACGCACACACACGCACAAACGAACAATGGATATCGCGCTGCTCAACGGAATCGGACGAGTGGATAATTTTCTTCCATTGAAGAAAATGACAGAAGTTCAGGCCAATCAGCTTTATAAAATTACGGAGTTGAAGCAAATCAACACAAAATTTGGTCTCAACACTTTGGCCAGCTTGGACGACATCTTCCAAGTTTTCCTACCGAAGCGCATCTCCGTGGCGTTTGAAAAAGACTCGGCATTGTTTAATCGTGTGTATGATATGGTTGAAAATAGACAATTGTCGTTGAAAAAGTTTGTCGGAGATGGAGATAAGAAACATGTAAGAATTGAATTTGTGCCTGAATGATGAAATTGTTTTTATTGAAAAAGTTTGTCGAAGAAGGAGATGAAGAAAAAAATGTAAAAATTGAGTTTGTATCTGATATATTTTAATTTTAATAAACCGTTTTTTACATTTTATAAATACACATATATGAAACTATTGTTTTTATTTATAAATCATCCTTATTTATCCAGCTATTATGCGAACTATCAAATCCCAACCATTTAACATAAGCTTGATTTCCTCGTTTTTTAATTACTTTTTCGACGAGATATACATCGGGGTATTGGGCTTTCTGCAGCTCTTCTTGATAAAAACCACCAGCGATGGGTTGATCTCGATAATCCATGAGTTGATACGTCGTGGGATTGGTAAGTATAACTCGATGAATTGTAAAAATCTCCGTCGTCCAATTTGGAGTGTAGCCTTTCTCGAAAACGTGTTTATTCTTGCTCACTCGTACTTTATCGCCGACTTTGAATTTTGGTATTTTGCGTTCACCGCAATGGTTGTGTGGAAAACGTTTTAATAACGTTTTATAATTCGTTGTTGTAACATCTTTGGGCTTCATGGCGATTGTTCGATGTTTGGTGTCGTTATACGTTGCGATGAGATCGGGTAAAATATCCAACCATTTATAACTTCCACGCAAACTAAATTGTATCCACATTTTATTTTTGAGTGTGCGATTGAAACGTTCAACAATAGATGCCTTGAGATTGCTATACGTAGAATAATGATTAACATTATATTTTTTCATGAGATTTTGAAAGTTTAAATTGTAAAACTCTTTGCCATGATCAGTTTGTAGATTTTTCGGGACTCGGCCTTTTTCGAAAATAAATTTCATAGCTGTGGTAACATCTTTTGCGGTTTTCCGTGATATGGGTATGGCCCAAGCGAACTTTGATAGCACATCAATGACCGTTAGCATATATCGAAAGTTCTTGTTTTCTCGAGCATACGGTTGCATCTCCACAAGATCGGCTTGCCATGTTTCATCTAAGCCTCGTACGAGAAATTTTCGTCGTGGATAATTGCGTCGTGCGGGTTTATGCAACTCTTCCACTAATCTTCGTCGCTCCATACTGTTGCTGCTGCTGCTGTTGCTGATTATCTCTTGGTAAAATTAACGTCCCATGCGCGCACATCGACGCTCATTATTAGACTGAGCATATTCATTTATCATGGTATTAATAAATCATTCGAGCTTCACGCAATTCTTCAATTATTGAGACAATTTCATTCGTATGACTGGGATTACCTGCGGATTTTTCCGCAAGCAATAAACGCAATCGATCGACCAATTCATTTGGATCATCCCAGTAAACGTAATCCATTTTAGTATTTGTTCGAGCAATTTTGAAACGCGGCAGTGCTCCACCAGTTGATTGACGCTTTCGCCCCGACTTATCCGCAATGTATGGAGCTATATAGTTTTTGAATTTTTTACTATTTTGCGTTCGCACACTTTCATCAGCATTATAATTTTTCTTATATGCATTTGTATTATTTAAAATTTTCGTATAATTATTTTGATCTTCGGTGCTTATGAGATTTCCATTGGGCTCTTTTCTGAATAATAATTCGAGGAGTCCGGCGGTTTTATGATATTTATCATGACCCACTGATATATACTCATTGTTGAAATCGATAGGTGAATTTCCAATCATAAGTGTACCATTGGATAATTTTCTAACTCCATATATCAAATCGAGAAACTTTTTTCGATTTTTATGCAATAAATTGAGATATTTATTCATCGTTGATTGTTCGTTCGTTTTTCCCGATAATTGTCCATAATCATCGCTATCATCATCATCATCATATTCATCTGCGGTTATATATGACGCATCATGATCTCGATTGAAAGGGGCATCCTCCTCCTCCTCCTCCTTCTCCTCCTCCTCCTCCTTCTCCTTCTCCTGATTCTTCTCCTCTTGCTTCATCTCCTCTTGCTTCATCTCTTTTTTCGTTTGCGGTAACCAGTTTTTCATTTCATTTTTAATCTTATGAGTTTTTTTGTCGGTAACGTTAATGAGTTTTTCCAGTGGTTTGACTATTGGCATGAAAGTTTCATCCAATGCTTGCTCCATATTCTGCTTATCCGCTTTTAAAAGTTTGTATTTTTGTTTAACCGCAGCTCTCGCTTTTTCCAATTGGGAAAGTATTTTTTTCTCACGACGGAACTCTTCAGCAGCCATGTCTTATCACTTCAATTGATCACCGCGTACTATATATTTTCACGGTCTCGCACATCTATTTATGATGAAAAAAGCAATCGAATCCCTTTCTATAGCGCCCATTATCAAGACCCCGACGATCTTTATCAATCACCAAAAATCCATAATTATCATCATTCCAACACTTTGAGCACAAATCTTTGAATTGTGGATATGGCATATCCGTATTCACATGATCATCATAAATGTGTTTAAGATTTATTTCATCCTGACGAAAAATTGCCAGCATATTGACATTATCACGAACCAAATGTTTCGGAATTTGTGCATAAGACTGACATAGATAGAAACAATCGATATTTTTATGTCGCCCCATGCAATAAAACGCTCTCACATTATCTTGTTTCTCACACGCAACATCATCGAATATCATGATGGAATTACGATGTGCATCTGCAGGTGATACAACCTGGTCGTGCTCACCAAAAGCAAAATATCCAATACCCCGCACCGATCTTAACAATTTTTCCAAAAATTTATATTTCGGTTGATTCAAAGACTTTGAATATATATAAACATTTTCAAATCTCAATCCATTCGGGTGGGTAATAAGAGCGAGTAATGCATTTGTTTTACCGCAATTTGACGGACCGCAAAATACCGCACGAATACTATTGGGCAGTAATTCCCCATGCCGACTGCGTACGCTACGCTGCTGCGCAAGAGCATCGAAATTCGACACGGGTAATGCGAGTGATTGCTTCCGGAAATCCATATTGTTACAGACTGATGATCAATAATATAAATACCATGCTTATATACTCAACACTTCAGTCATTGTATGATCATCATCCTATGCGGATCATGCACAAAGGTCGCGGAGTTTTGAATAAATTAATTAATAAATTACCCGTTGAACTTCATATACCGGGCTATCAGTATTGTGGTCCGGGCACGAGACTAGCACAGCGTTTAGCACGCGGTGATCCTGGCATAAATCGTTTGGACGCAGCGTGCAAAGAACACGATATTGCATACTCGCAAAATCGTGAAAACGTTGCAGCGCGTAACGCCGCCGATCGTATTTTAGCGGAAAAAGCTTGGCAACGTGTTTTAGCCCGAGATTCTGGAGTGAGCGAAAAGGCTGCTGCATATGCCATAACAAACACAATGAAAATGAAATCGAAGCTTGGTATGGGAACCACGATTGCGCGAAAGGAAACGAAAAACAAGAAGATGAAGAAGAAGAGGAAGAAGAGGCTTAGAATTATGCAAATTGTAAAAGCAGCATCGAAATCTTGTGGAAATAATTCTCGTGAAATTATTCAATCGGCGTTGAGGCGAGCTCGTGATGTTGTAAAACATGCAGGTGGAAGAAGAAATGTTCAAATACCTCGTATTCTACCTGTTTCCGCAAAAGTCGGAGGGTTTTTACCATTTCTCATTCCCTTGTTTGCCGGTTTAAGTGCGACCGGAGCATTGGCTGGTGGCGCTGCAGGTATAGCAAAAGCCGTAAACGACGCTAAAGCCGCTAAACAGCAATTAGAAGAGAGTCAGAGACATAATAAAACGATAGAGTCTATTGCTTTGGGTAAAGGTCTCTTTCTCAAACCGTATAAGACGGGGTTTGGTCTGCAGTTCGGAGAGCAATCGAAAAAAAAAAAAAAAACTTCGGCATAAGATTGCCCCAGCGAGCTCTCACAGATGTCGAGCTGCTTAAGTATGCGCGTGTTTTGAAAATCCCCCATTTTCGTGGTGTATTTATGAGAAATGCTTTACCCCGAGGCGGACCGTATTATTGTGAATCAGCGATAATTAATCTCGATGATAAAAACGGTCCAGGTACACACTGGGTGGCATATCGAAAAAATGGCCGTAAAGTATGTTATTTCGATAGTTTTGGAGATTTACAACCACCACGAGATCTAATGGATTATCTCGGAGTTAATAATGAAATTAAATATAATCATAAAAGATATCAAGAATATGATACTTATATATGCGGTCATCTATGTTTAAAATTTTTACATAAAAGTTTGTAAAGCCGGAGGAATTGTGTCAGTCGATGATGAGTCGTCATGGTTGATTCATTAACGTTGAGTCTATCAGGCACCTCCGCCACATTGGAAACACAATATTTTCCCCCAATCGAACTTTCATCCGATAAGAACTACGTGCTTGGACTAGTGGAATTATTATCATTTAATTCCATACCCAATATTGATCGAGGAAAAAACAAGTTTTACGTCGGTGCGGAAGTGATTGAATTACCAACTGGAAGTTACGAAATTGAAGATATTGATGCGTATTTGAAGGAACAGCTCGAACCACGAGGAATTTCCATCGATCTCAAACCCAATAATAATACACTACGCAGTGTGATAAAGTGCAATCAAAACATCGATTTCTGACCGCATGATTCTATCGCTAGCCTATTAGGATTTACTCATCGTGAATTATCATCTAACACAACGCATAATTCAGATCTACCCGTACGTATTCTGAAAATAAATGCATTACGCATCGAGTGCAATATAACTTCAGGAGCGTATATTAACGAACAAAAAGTTCACACCATACACGAATTTTTCCCAGCCGTACCACCAGGATATAAGATCGTTGAGGTACCATCCCAAGTCATTTACCTTCCGGTCGTCGTGAAGATCATTGATCATTTACAATTACGCATAGTCGATCAAGATAACGAACCCGTAAATTTTCGTGGTGAAGTGATTACCGTGCGATTGCATCTTAAGCAAGTCGGTAATTGATATGGGCATTGTGTTTAATGGTAAAATCGTTCAAGACTATAAGAGACGGTCAGCATGCCGACGTATCATCAGTCATCATCGTGTTATCAAGACGCTCACACGTCGCAACATTCAGTTCCTAAGAAGTCTAGGACTCCGAGTCGTTGGTGGAAAAAAGTAACGTGTTGGATATTTTGCTGCTGTTATAGAGGAAGAATGTCTGCGCGTGCGATCGCCCGTGGTGTTCGACGAATCCGTAACGCATTATGAGATCCATGCACATCAGCCATATACTTCATCATCGTTTAATAATAGCGATGAAATTCGCATAGCCATTCAACATCAAGATTTGTGTCTTTTACCATCGCAAAGTTCCATACATATATGTGGAAGATTGACAACATCAGATGGAAACCCCGTTACAACCACAACATTTGTCAACAATGCAATATTACATTTATTTGAAGAAATTCGTTATGAGATCAATGCCATGGAGATTGATCGATGTAAGAACGTTGGGTTGACTTGTCTCATGAAAGGTTATGTATCATTGAGTCCAAGTCAAAGTGCAATCATTGAAAATGCCGGTTGGATCGATGTGGAAGAAACGAAAAAAATTGTGGATGCTGAGGGATACTTCGATGTTTGCATTCCACTATCTATGATTCTTGGCTTTGCGGAGGACTATCGAAAAATAATTATCAATACGAAGCACGAGCTAATTCTCACAAGATCGAGAAGCGATACAAATGCAATTATACAAACAGCTCAAGCGGATGGAACCTATGAAAATGTTAAAATTGATCTGAAAAGAATTGAATGGTTAATGCCCTATGTAACACTATCGGACAAAAGTAAAATACAATTACTCGGCCATATTAGTAGAGAAGCTGGGCCGGTTTCAGGACTTTACCCTCCCTACCTTACCGGCCTCGGTCGGTAAAAGTTACGGCATTGATGGTAACAGACAGTCGGTAATGTAGATCCCTAGATTATCGGTTGCTTGATCATGGATCGATAATTTGGGTCGATGATTATGTTTTTTCCCGCCAGATGGCGTTTCGGTCGCTCGTCATGCTATGTTATCGGTTGCTCGATCATGGATCGATAATTTGGGTCGATGATAATGTTTTTTCCCGTCAGGCGGCGCTTCGGTCGCCGTGGTAATAGTTACCGGCATTGATGGTAACAGACAGTCGGTAATGTAGATCCTATCTGTTATCGGTTGCTTGATTATGGATCGATAATTTGGGTCGATGATTATGTTTTTTCCCCGCCAGGCAGCGCTTCGGTCGCCGCAAGATTTTTGAAAATAATAATAATAATGATAATAATAATAATAATGATAATAATAATAATAATAATAATAATAACGGATGGACTTATTATTATTGAAAATTTATATTATTTTCTTAAAAATTTTCAAAGAAAATATTACATACATGCTAATGAAAAAAAATAATGATAATGATAATAATGAATGATAACAACCGAATATTAATCTAAATTTTTTTTATAACATTTTTTCCGTTGATTCACTCATTGAAAGAATCTTATTCGTTGGTAAGGATATGTGCGAGATTGCTTGGCTGGTGGTTTTCTTGCACTCCACAGTGACCCCCATGGCTCTATTTGTCGCATGTTATTAATACAAAGGTTGCACATGGGCTCGACGGGGGTAGGGTGTCGATGTCGGGGTCAAGCCGACTTCGCTCGAGCTGGGTCTCCTTTATGACCAGCGGGGCTTGAGATTCAAAAGTATCCTTCGTCTGTGGAAAATCTTGCGAGATTTGACACCACAGTCATCAGCTATCGGAGGGATGTTTGTATATATGGTTCAAGTGTTTTGACGCGCCTAGAAAACACGCACAATGGAGGGCTCTTTTTCAATATGAAACTTTTGCATAAGCCCACCAACGTAGGGCTAAGCTGATGAGTTCGGTCACGTTCGACAATAAATTTTCTTCTTTATGAGTATCCTGTTTACGTTTAACCATGTATTTTTTTTTTATGAGTTTTTAAGTTGTTTTTCTCTTTCGCCAGCTCTGCTTACGTTATTGAAAAGAAAATTTTCGTTAACGAACTATTTGACACCACAGTCGTTAGCTATCGGAGGGAGGTTTGTATGTATGATTCAAGTGTTTTGAAACGCCTAGAGAGAGCTCACACACAATGAAAGGGTCTGTTTTTCGTTAACACGACTGAGGAGCCTCATTCGCACCCTACCATATCTTTTCGTTTTACGAGTTCTCAAGTTGTATACTCTTCGACTCCGTATATATTATCGAGAAAAAAATCCAGCGACAAAATATTCAGCAACAAAATATTCAGCGTCAAGATCTATATATTATGACTAGCACGTATGAGAGTGTGTGAAAGGAATGTCGTATGTCGATGACTAGTATTTACACTAGAGAAAACAGAGCAGTCTTTCGAACGCATTTTTTTATTCTGTAGTATATATTTATTTCTCAAAAACATCTACATAATATTTTTCAGTTATAAATTCTTACATTGGGCCATCCATTTCTTCAATAATTTAACATTTTCTCCAGCACAATTTATTTTTGAATTATGATGCAGCGGTATCGTTGGAGTGGGGGAACTTTGCTGTAGCTTATGGAGCGATGGACAATCGAAGTCTTCGAGGTTGACAATGCGCCGTTGTTCGGTCTCACCAATTAAATTTTCCATCCATAGTTTTTTCTCCAATCCCTTCACGTATATTATACGAGCTCCCGCAAGGGTTTGACAAATAAGCGTTTTCGATACTGCGTATGGTATATTCCCCGAGTCCCACGTTAGTCCATGAAAGTTGCGAGTAAGCCATCCATTTATAGACTTGTACTTTGCAGGTAGACTATCCCAAGCACATGGTGGTTTCAAGATGAACGTCCATACTTGCGATGCGCTCTCATGAACGGGGATAGCTGCAAATTCCTTCAACACAAATTGATTGTGAGGAATCTTAAATCCTTGCACATCAATTATCCACTCCATTGTAATTTTTTTTAATGAAGGATAGTACTCGCACGATAAAAAATTCGAGATTGAATAAAGCATCGATCGATCGAGAGAGAATTTATACCAATACCCCTCACCACCACCCAAATTCATTTGAAAAATACAATGACGGGTTTTATGGAGGAGGAGGATAAATTAACGCATATCGATCGAAGACAAAGAATTTTTTCCACACGTGTGCGCGCACGTATATGCGTATGTGTACGGGCCTTCATGTGTGTCTATATATTGAACAATATTTTTGAGTTTGTGCGGATAATAATTAACGTAGAACGACCATCTCATTAAGCAGCATGGACTCGTGTAATACGGTATGTAAAAAAAAAATCCCTCACGATAAAAGAAATCACATTTTATTGATATGAAAATTATTATAGGTTCGGTTCGATCTCACGGTGGAAATTCATAGAATGATACAGTGGGATTATGCGTATCGCGCGGCGCGACGAGGACCCTGGGAGGAAAAAGCTCGAGATACAGAACGGTTTAATCATCGAATATCGAACGTTGAACGAATTATCGAACCCATTCTGACGCACCATCATCGAAACTGCGTTTGGCAGACACGCTTCAACGTCGATGAGAAAATGTAGATAGATATATATGTATGTATATATTAAGCATCATAAAGTAATTGTTATCATTTTTACCATGAGTGTGGACGTGTTTGGTCGATCGTTGTCGAACAAAAGAGGGCTGTCAGCCGGTCGCGGTCCTCCGGGTGACGGATTCAAAATTTCCATCGATGGGCAATACGATATGGAGAATAAGAGATTATGCAATCTCGCTGACCCCGTAAAAGAAAGTGATGCTGTCTCGGTAAAAATAATGGAAAATATTGTTAAAGGAGAAGTAAGACCCGTTTATAATATCACATCATCTTTGCGAAATCAATTGGATGATTGTGAAACGATTATGCAAGAACTCGAGACCAAATTTAATGAAAATTTGAAAAAACAGAGGAGCATCGATGAATCGATGGAAAATCTAGCGAAGGAAAATTCCATGCTTATTGCGAATATGGAAGGTCGACTGAGACGATTACATAGCTCGCACATTTTTGCGGTTACAAAACTCGTTCGTTTTTTATTGAGAAAAGCTAAAGCTCCCTATAACGCCAATCAGTCGGAAATCGCAGCCCTCGAACAACATCTGGAAAAAAATCAGTTGGAAATCGCAGACCTCGAACGGTATCTGGAAAAACCGGAGCTCTCTATACCGACAATCAGGGATAATTCGAGACCTCCGGACTACTCCACAACCCAAATTTAATGAAAATTTGAAAAAACAGAGGAGCATCGATGAATTGATGGAAAATTGCTCGTTCGATTGCAACTCGAGATCAAATAAGAATTCGATGCATCGCGAGAATTTATACAGGCATGCTCCATCACTCGAATTAATTTTTAAGATACGATGGCTTTTTTTTTATGGAGAATACCCTAAACTTACGCTCCTGTTGTGGAGGGGGTTAGAGCATTTTAAACCCTTTTGAGAAATATCCCCCCACCCATTTCTTGAAAAATCGTCGTGGCTTTTTCAAATCAACGATCAAAAGCTTGCTGGCAGTTCAACAGACAACATCATACGCTAACGAAGCATGGAAGCACATACGAAGGTAAGAAAATATAGATATATATAATCTATATACAAAAAATCAAATGTATTTAATCAAATGTGCATTAATAAACTTTTTTTCAAATTTATTACAGATACACCAAAGCATCTATAATAATAATTATCTGTGCAGTTGTGGCCAGCATCAAAACGATCCTCGTTTCCAAATTGTGCGTCTTCCTCTACCACAGTTTGAGGTTCGACGGCGAGCGTTATTGGTATGTTTTTTTCTATATTATAAAATAACAGTAAATAAAATCAATTGATTCTAATTCGATTGTATAATTTTGTTTTACAGATTCCTCTATCGACACCATATGATCCGGCAAATTATTGGCTGCTCGTAAAAAATACGACCCCCACTGCAGCAAGCAGCATGGTGCCGGATGACCAGTGCTCATCGAGCGCCGACCCATCTTCAACGCGAGAAAGTAAAACCCTCTCGCCTCCTCTTTTACGACCCAAGTCTCCGGACAGCAGCAGCAGCGACTCTTCTCCACCACAAAAAAGGAAAACCCCCTCGCCCCCTCTTTTACGACCCAAGACTTCGGACAGCAGCAGCGACTCTTCTCCACCGCAAGAAAGAAAAACCCCCTCACCCCCTCTTTTGCGACCCAAGACTCCGGATACATCGATTCAAAAAACGAAGCGAAGAAAAATCGCTCACCGACCTGCGATTTCATTATACAAGACTGTGCTTTTACGCAATCTTTTCCGAAATGTGAATGGCAAAAAAAATAATAATTAAAAAAAAAGATTTTTCAAATAAAATTAATTGTAGTAAGGTTTATGAAATAAATAGATCAAACATATTCAATGCAATTTGTTGGTATTTATTACAATGATTATCATCCTCCTTTTTTTACATCGATTTAAGTTTGAAAAAAAAATCAAAATAATACATTTTTTTTTTTTACAATATTAGCATCACCGACGACGACGTTAGCTTAGTAGTCCGAATCCACAGTATCGTAGCCATAGTCAAACTCAACTCGAGATGGTAGTGGTGGTGGTGGTTGTAATCTCACTGCTGCTTCTGCTGCTGCTACTATTGCCGGCTTATACGTGTTGAGGTACCATGTTTTTATTAGACGCACATTTAAACCAGCGCAGTGTGATGTCCTCCCCATTAGTGGATGATTATTACAAGTACCAGTGATTTTTTCACCCAAATTGTCGAGCGATGGACAGCCCAGGTCTTCGATATTGAGGGCCAGTGGAACGTGTTGACGAAGCCATTCGGTATTCTCCGTCCCCTTTGCATAAACCGTATGAGCGTTTTGTAGCAGCATAGTGAGAGTTGAACTGAGGTCTTCGTAAGATATATCACCACCGCTCCACGCAATCCCATGATAATTTTTCGCAAGCCATCGATTCATGCTCTTGAAATTATCGGCGACCATGCACCAATGCTGCGGTGATTCGAACAGGCACACTGCAGGTGTGGACTCTTCTTCGAGAGCGAGCACTGCAAGCTCTTTGACAATTAGCGAGTTGCCGTAATTTTTAAAACCTTGGACGTCTACAACGTACTCCATTTTTGTAACGAATAATGCAAGACGTTCGAAATCTCAATTCTTTATACTTTTCTCCCTACTCCATGATTTTACTATTTCTTTGACTACTAATAGTGGGAGAAACCAATCAACGTAAAGATTTTCCGTAGCCACCACCCATATCCATAATCTATATCGACTCATTTTCTAAAACACCCAATCATCATCAGTGTGTTCGAAAATTTGTCACAGCATCCAATGAACATGAGGATGTATCCTCGAAGCTTTCTTCACCCAATCAGCAGAGAGATCTATATTCCTCATGAGTTTTCAAATAGCATAAATACGAGTCCTCGATGGTCGGTCCGGTAAGTGTTTTTTCCCCGTCATTCGATCTAGTTCGAAGGACAAGGAAAACTGTAAACTAGTTCGAAATAGTGTGAAAAGAGCCATGAATGCTCACGAGTGTCTCGAGTCGGTGAAGATTTGGGATGCGGTACTTGAGCTCATGCCCAGGCTGGACGCGACCGAAATAAAAAAATGGTTAAGTCGTCTCGAAGATTTAATTCGAGACTATGAAAATTTCGCGATAAATGCAAAAGGTGCAGAAATAAAAAAGTATTTGAACACGTTAGGACTTCTCCGCGGTATTGAAATAAAATTTAATGGTTTTTTGAAACGTGGTGATGGGCTGAAAGCCGATGGTGGAGACGCTGTGAGTGCCGTTGAGTGGGTGGATCTGAGATCTGCGTTTAAGAACCACATTCGAACCAGTGCAATTGTTAATTTGAAACATATAGGGATGGAGTCGTTTATGCATGACTGCATGCGACTTTTTATTGAAAAACTCACGGGTATGCTGGAGGTGCGGAAAGACTCAGTGAAAGTTTACGTGGTGCTCGCGGCTAAATTCGCGGTGTTGAAAAGCGATGAAGAGGTGGTTGAGATAAAATATTTCAACACCAAAGCGCAGCCAATTTACCCCACCACAAATGTCGGTGAATGGTTTAATAAAAATGTTCGAGATCCTCTTGAAAAAGATTTAGAAGAGTTTGAACAGCGTGAATCAGGGTGGTCGCTCCGCACGGTGGTAAATTTGACTATCCATGTGAATAAATTCAATCCGATGCGTGGCACTTCGTTCATCGATTTGCCCGTATCGATTCGACGAAAACGTGCATGTATTAATGTACAAAACGGTGATAATATGTGCTTTAAATGGGCCATATTGTCGGCATTACACCCAGCATCTCCTCAAGAAAAACCATCTCGCGTCTCATCATATTATGCATATGAAAACGAGTTGAATTTCAACGGGATCGAATTCCCTGTGCAGCCAGTTCAAATTAAAAAATTCGAAAAACAAAATTTAGTTTCGGTGAATGTATACATTCTGAAAAAACGCCACGGTAACTTTACCGTGGCACCTTTGCATATTACATCTGCAAAAAAGGATGTACACGTGAATCTTCTCCTCATTCGAGATCACTACATCGATGAAGAAGATGACACCGACAACGACGACAACGACGACGACGACGGCGACGATAATCGACAATACCAAGCACCCAGATGGCATTATCTTTGGATAAAAGATTTGTCGCGCTTGGTATCGAACCAGCTATCGAAGCGGAACCATCGAGTACACATTTGCGATCGTTGTCTGTATTATTTTAGAGACGAAGAAAAATTGGCCGCACACGAAATTGATTGCCGTAATATGAATAAGTGTAAAGTGACGATGCCTACGATGGGCAATCGGATTCTGCGTTTTAAAAATTATGGGAACCGAGAGCGCGTACCGTTCATTGTATATGCCGATATTGAATGTTTGCTGAAACCGACGCGTGACGAGCATCGTTATCAAGAACATGAGGCATTCAGTATCGGCTATTACGTAAAATGCAGTTATGATGCGACAAAATCCGGATATTACGCATTCAGAGGTGCTAATCCTGCTGAATGGTTCACTCGAAGGCTCGAGGATCTTGCCAGAACTGTGGAGGAAATCTTCAGAAATCCCCAACCAATGGATCGCCTTTCCGCACAGGAGCTGCGCGATTTTTGTACTGCGGATACCTGCCACATCTGCGCGCAAGAGCTACTAGCTAGCGATAGAGTAGCCGACCATTGTCATCTGTCTGGAAGGTAAATGTCTTTTTGTTAATATATGATGTTTGAATTCTACGTTTTTTCATTTTTTTTTTTTCATACATTATTTTCTAACTTTTACGTATTTTTGTTACAGATATCGAGGACCAGCGCACAACCGCTGCAACTTGCAATTTCAGCATTCACGAGTCATTCCGGTGGTTTTCCACAATCTGACGGGTTACGATGCTCATTTCATTGTTAAAGAGATCGTAACAAGTTTGAAAGGTCGAATCCAGATTTTGCCGCAGAACAAGGAGCGATACATCTCGTTCACAAAACACATCACAGGAAGTGACATAAATTTTCGCTTCATCGATTTATTTCGGTTCATGGCATCGTCTCTGGAGAAGCTCGCGTCATACATGACTGATTTGAAGATTGTGCGCAGTGAATTTGATGGACTTTCAACGCATCAATTTAATTTGATCACACGAAAAGGAGTATTCCCCTACGAATACGTTGATTCGATGGGAAAACTCGCGGAGAAAAATCTTCCGCGACAAAGTGATTTCCACAGCATCCTCAATAACAGTGATGTGAGCGATGCGGATTATCAGCACGCAAAACAAGTGTGGCAAGAATTTCAAATTGGTGATTTAGGCGAATATTCGGATTTATATTTGAAAACGGATGTGTTGTTGTTGGCTGATGTTTTTGAGAACTTTCGGGATAATTGCATCAGTGCATACGGGCTAGACCCTGCACATTATTATACAACGCCCGGTCTCACTTGGGATGCTATGCTAAAGCATACTCAGATCGAGCTGGAGCTTTTAACAGACCTCGATATGTATTGTAACGAGAAATAATTTTTTTTTTTTTTATTAATCGAATTACTCCCGCTCCACTCGCCGCGACGACACCGACAGGTCCACGGTCATAATATAGGAATTAGAAAATTTACTAATTAAATTGTTTTTTTAATTTTTTTTTTTCATGTAAAATTGTAATCGTCTCGAGCGGGACGATGTGTACGAGCCCGTATATATTTCTCGGGAGGCACAGAGTGTGCGACGGAGAAAGGAGAAAGTGAGAGAGAGGGAGAGTTGCCCGCCCGCCAGCGCCGTCAATACCCCTCAACACGACGTTCCGCGGGGGAAAACTTCTCCGCCGTGAAGACGTTACGGATTGTAGATAATGTATGCGAGGACCCGCGAAGATAGGGGCACAGGGGGGGGTCAGAGTTGGTCGCCTGTCACCCCTCCTGACCGCGTAACCTAGGACGGTAGGGGTATGAGGCACGAGCCACCGGTTACCGAAAAATTCGGGGCTGTACTGGGGAAGTCGTTGCGACGAGTGGATCGAGAGAGAGAGAAAGATTACCGTACCGGAAAATATCAATTCAATACTGGGAGAAAGATAATAAATAGAGGGAAGATGAGTCAAAAGAAGGAAAAGTCGATCGGTTGTGCGGGTGAGTTTCGTACGCTTGCGTTTTCCGTCTCGGGACGAATTTTATTAAAAATTATTGTTTTTTTTAACCGTTGCGACGACCGTTCAACCGCGTGGTCGAATGTACCGAATAATTCCGCGGACGCGTGGGTTTGTCGGTTAGAAAATTTCCCATACAGCCAACTTAATTTATCGCGTATTGCCGTTTCTTTTTTTTGTGTGAGTCGAGTCGATGG
The DNA here is from genome assembly GCA_963662125.1 of Diplazon laetatorius. Lineage (NCBI taxonomy): Eukaryota > Metazoa > Arthropoda > Insecta > Hymenoptera > Ichneumonidae > Diplazon > Diplazon laetatorius. The sequence goes on along the minus strand of OY759154.1, from coordinate 19,694,350 downwards.
GATCTATTAGTACAATAAATATTTTTGCGAAGCCGGCACCGAGTGGTTGAGGATCGCATATTTTTGGGTAAATTCTTTTGTTTAATATTTTTGCGAAGCCGGCACCGAGTGGTTGAGGATCGCATATTTTTGGGTAAATTCTTTTTCTTTTCATCAATAATTTTGTGACGCCGGCACCGATCGGTTGAGGGTCACGTTGTATTCTTTTTTTTTTTTTCTTTCGTTTGTTCCCGATAGATCCCTCGTTACTCGACTCTCGCGACGCCGGCACCGAATCGGTCGCGGGTCGCGCCGTAGTTTGTTTTATTAATTATGTTGTATTGATTCGGCAATCGTTTATTTATTTTGTTCCAATACGAAACTTCCGGGATTGCGCGGGGAGGTGCGACGATCAGAGTGTGCGTGCGTGTTGAGTGTGAGAAGACCGCGGAAAATTTTCTTATTTAATTTATTTTTATATTTTTTTGTTGTGATTTTATATCTTTCTTTTTTTTTGTATTTTATTTTGTATTTATTCGCGGTGGACCGAGTAGCCGCAACCCGGGGAGAGTGTGAGTGTAGTTTTTTTTATTGTATAATTTTTTTTCCTTGTGTGGTGATTGAGTGTGAGCGAGCGTAGATCGTCGCGCCTGTACCGCGGGCGAGAGCGAGACACGAGCGGAGAGTGCGTGTGAGAAAGAGTGTGAGAGAGAAAGAGAGAGACTAATTTTTCTTATTGTTTTTTTGTTGTTTTATTCGATGTTAATTTTTTTGTTCATCAAACAAGAAAAATTCGAAATTATATTTTTTTTGTTGTCAATTGTTTTTTTTTCACACGACCGATTATTAACGAACCCTGCCACTCTGCCAAGGGCAAGACTGCAGCGAAGCCAGGCAACCCAGCTCGATCCCGATATTTTCTCCGGTGCATTCGCACCTGGCGCCCAATAAAATAAAAGGAGAAAATATCGGAGATCTATAGCTTTGTGCGCGAGGAAAAATCGCGTTACAGTATATGTTTATCGAGCGCGGGATACGTGGTGGAGTGAGCCAGTGCTGCAACCGTTATGCTCGTGCCAACAATCAGTACATGAGAAATTTCGATTCCACTCAAGATTCAAAGTATCTCATGTACTATGATGTGAACAATTTATATGGGTGGGCAATGCTGCAGTCATTACCTTACAAAGGTTTTAAATGGCTTGAAAACTGCAACGAAATCGATTTCACAGATGTTCCCGATGATTCACCCATCGGTTATGTACTGGAAGTCGATCTGAGTTACCCAGCCCATCTCCACGATGCCCATAAAGATTTACCACTGTGTCCCGAGCACAAATGCTCACCAGGATCAGCATCACAATCAAAGCTATTGACAACGCTGGAACCCAAAAACCGGTATGTTCTCCACTATCGGAGCCTGAAGCAAGCGTTAAGGTGCGGATTGAAACTTGAACAAATACACCGAGTCTTGCAATTTGAGCAAAAACCATGGCTCAAATCGTATATCGATTTAAACAGCGACATGAGAAGACGTGCAACAAACGAGTTCGAAAAAAATTTGTACAAATTGATGAACAATGCGGTATTCGGGAAAACAATGGAGAATGTGCGGAACCGCGTCGATGTGAAACTCGTGTCGCGTTGGGAGGGGCGATACGGTGCAGAAGCATTGATTGCTAAACCGAATTTTCATAGTTCAGCCATCTTCGATGAAAATCTCGTGGCTATACAGCTGAGAAAAATCGAGGTGCTTCTTAATAAACCAATTTACGTGGGTCTATGTGTGCTCGACTTATCGAAAATTCTGGTTTACGATTTTCATTATGATTATATGGTTGCTAAATTCAAAACAGACTGCAAACTTTTATATACGGACACCGACAGCCTGATATATGAAATCCGATGTGCCGACATTTATGAAATCATGAAACGTGATATTCATAAGTTCGACACATCGGATTATTCTCCAAGCAACCAATTTTCGATGCCGTGTGTTAATAAGAAAGTAGTGGGGCTGATGAAAGATGAGTGCAACGGGCGGATCATGACCGAATTCGTAGGCTTGCGTAGTAAAATGTATAGTCTGCGAGTCGATGGTCACGATCACGTGAAGAAGGTTAAAGGGGTGAAGATGGGTGTGGTCAAAGACACCATCACTTTCGAAGATTTCATGGAATGCCTGCGGGAAAACACCAGCCAAACCCGAGAACAACGAATAATTCGTTCACATTTACATAAAGTATTTACGGAGAGGCAGGTGAAAATTGCCCTGAGTCCTCACGATACCAAACGCTACCTTCTCCAAAATAGCACCGATACGCTTCCATGGGGACATTATAAAATACCAACGATGGCAACGGCAACGACAACGAATACAGCGACGATGACTACGACGACGACGACGACGACGACGACGAACAATAGTCATAATGATGATGATAATAATAATGGAGGGGATATGGACCAGCCTCCCATCGAATTATGCTGATGGAGGGAGAAAGCTGCTGCTGCTGCTGCTCTATATAAGCCGAGGATTAAATATTTCTCATCAGACGTGACAAAGATTCGTCCTCGGCAACTCAACCGAAAAAAAATCTCAACAACTTTTCACAACCGAAAAACACGCACACACACACGCAAACGAACAATGGATATCGAGCTACTCAATGGAATCGGACGCGTGAATAATTTTCTTCCGTTGAAGAAAATGAAAGAAGTCCCGACCAATCGGCTTTACAAAGTCACGGACTTGAAGCAAATCAACACAAGATTTGGTCTCAACACTTTGGCCGGCCTCGATGACAGCTTCCAAGTTTTCCTACCGAAGCGCATCTCCGTGGCATTTGAAAAAGACTCGACATTGTTCAATCGTGTGAGTGAGATGGTTGAAAATAGAAAATTGTCATTGAAAAAGTTTGTTGAAGATGGAGAAAAAAAATATGTAAAAATTGAGTTTGTATCTGAATGATATATATTTTTCCTTTTAATAAATCATTTTTTTTTACATTTTGTAAATACACATATATGAAACTATTGTTTTTATTTATAAATCAACCTTATTTATCCAGCTATTATGCGAACTATCAAATCCCAACCATTTAACATAAGCTTGATTTCCGCGTTTTTTAATTACTTTTTCCACGAGATATACATCGGGGTATTGGGCTTTCTGCAGCCCTTCTTGATAAAAATTGCCAGCGATGGGTTGATCTCGATAATCCATGAGTTGATACGTCGTGGGATTGGTAAGTATGACTCGATGAAAGGTAAAAATCTCCGTCGTCCAATTTGGGGTGTAGCCTTTCTCGAAAACGTGTTTATTCTTGCTCACTCGTACTTTGTCGCCGACTTTGAATTTTGGGATTTTGCGTTCACCGCAATAATTGTGTGGAAAACGTTTTAATAACGTTTTAAAATTCGTTGTTGTAACATCTTTCGGCTTCATGGCAATTGTTCGATGTTTGGTGTCGTTATATGTTGCGATGAGATCGGGTAAAATATCCACCCATTTATAACTTCCACGCAAACTAAATTTCATCCACATTTTATTTTTGAGTGTGCGATTGAAACGTTCAACAATAGATGCCTTGAGATTGCTATATGTAGAATAATGATTAACATTATATTTTTTCATGAGATTTTGAAAGTTCGAACTGTAAAACTCTTTGCCATGATCAGTTTGTAAATTTTTCGGGACTCGGCCTTTTTCGAAAATAAATTTCATAGCTGTGGTAACATCTTTTGCGGTTTTCCGTAATATGGGTATGGCCCAAGCGAACTTTGATAGCACATCAATGACCGTTAGCATATATCGAAAGTTCTTGTTTTCTCGAGCATACGGTTGCATCTCCACAAGATCGGCTTGCCATGTCCCATCTAAGCCTCGTACGAGAAATTTTCGTCGTGGATAATTGCGTCGCGCAGGTTTATGCAACTCTTCCACTAATCTTCGTCGCTCCATACTGTTGTTGTTGTTGCTGCTGCTGCTGCTGATTATCTTTTGGTAAAATTAACGTCCCATGCGCGCACATCGACGCTCATTATTAGACTAAGCATATTCATTTATCATGGTATTAATAAATAATTCGAGCTTCACGCAATTCTTCAATTATTGAGACGATTTCATTCGTATGACTGGGATTACCTGGGGATTTTTCCGCAAGCAATAAACGCAATCGATCGACCAATTCATTTGGATCATCCCAGTAAACGTAGTCCATTTTTGTATTTGTTCGAGCAATTTTGAAACGCGGCAGTGCTCCACCGGTCGATTGACGCTTTCGTCCCAACTTATCCGCAATATGTGGAGCTATATAGTTTTTGAATTTTTTACTATTTTGCGTTCGCACACTTTCATCAGCATTATAATTTTTCTTATATGCATTTGTATTATTTAAAATTTTCGTATAATTATTCCGATCTTCGGTGCTTATGAGATTTCCATCGGGTTCTTTTCTGAATAATAATTCGAGCAGTCCGGCAGTTCTACGATATTTATCATGACCCACTAATATATACTCATTGTTGAAATTAATAGGTGAATTTCCAATCATAAGTGTACCATTGGATAATTTTCTAACTCCATATATCAAATCGAGAAACTTTTTCCGATTTTTATGCAATAAATTGAGATATTTATTCATCATTGATTGTTCTTTAGTTTTTTCCGAAAATTGTCCATAATCATCGCTATCATCATCATCATCATCATATTCATCTGCGGTTATATATGACGCGTCATGATCTCGATTGAAAGAGGCATCCTCTTCCTCCTCCTCCTCCTCCTCCTCCTCATCCTCCTCCGCCTCCTCCTCCTGCTTCTTCTCCTCTTGCTTCTTCTTCTCTTGCTTCATCTCCTCTTGCTTCATCTCTTTTTTCGTTTGCGGTAACCAGTTTTTCATTTCATTTTTAATCTTACGGGGTTTTTTATCGGTAACGTTAATAAGTTTTTCCAATGGTTTGACTATTGGCATGAAAGTTTCATCCAATGCTTGCTCCATATTCTGCTTATCCGCTTTTAAAAGTTTGTATTTTTGTTTAACCGCAGCTCTCGCTTTTTCCAATTGAGAAAGTATTTTTTTCTCACGACGGAACTCTTCAGCAGCCATGTCTTTTCACTTCAATTGATCACCGCGTACTATATATTTTCACGGTCTCGCACATCTATTTATGATGATGAAAAAAAGCAATCGAATCCCTTTCTATAGCGTCCATTATCAAGACCCCGACGATCTTTATCAATCACCAAAAATCCATAATTATCATCATCATTCCAACACTTTGAGCACAAATCTTTGAATTGTGGATATGGCATATCCGTATTCACATGATCATCATAAATGTGTTTAAGATTTATCTCATCCTGACGAAAAATTGCCAACATACCCATATAGCATTTTGACATACATTTGATATCCATTGTATATACTCCTGAGGATATTAAATATCCTATGTATATACCGATATACGGCAGCGTATATCTAATGGATATCCATTGTATCAGCAAAGGAGACACTTTCTTATATCGATTGCATATACATTGTATATACTCGCGTATATGCATAGTATGTCCGTCGGATATACGGTATATACGCGTATATCCGATGAACATACTCTGCATATACATGGGGACATCATATGTATATACAATGTACTAAAAAACTGTCTCGCAGGTATATAAAGAAAGGAAAAAAAAATAGGAGACGCGGGGTTTCGATCCAGGGTTCTCGCGGTTACTAGTCCGGCGCGCTGCTCACTGCGCTACGCCGACTTCGATGAATATGGTATTATTGATCTCTCATAAAAGCTAACCATTGTGACTTAGGAACTTCGCGAAGTAAAGTCGGAGTTCGCATGTACAAGTATATATGGACTATATACAGACCATGTCGTCCATATATAGACTATATAGAGTCTATAAATAACCTATATATAAATTGTATTTTCCCAATTCCATATATAGTTTATATATAATTTTCTTACTTGGGTGTTGATAGCTTGATTTTTTTTTTGGACATATATAGATATACATTGGATATTATATGAATATGTCGATGAAACACGTTCACATAAGAGTATTTGGCGTATATCCATATAATGTGCAATGGACACCCGTGCAGGTATATACATGCATGTAAGTCGTATAGATATCCATAGAACACCTTTTCCGGTATGTCGACATAAGAGTTTTTGCCGCATGTCCATACAATATATTTTGAACGTTCGTGCATGTATATACATGTATGTAAGTCGTATGGATATCCATAGAACATCCGGTGCTGTATGTCCACATAAGGGTATTTTCCGTATATCCATACAATGTGCTTTAAACGTTCGTGCATGTACATACATGCATGTAAGTCGTATGGATATCCATGGAACATCTGGTGCCGTATGTCCACTTAAGGGTATTTTCCGTATATCCATACAATGTGCTTTAAACATTCGTGCATGTACATACATGCATGTAAGTCGTATGGATATCCATAGGATATACAGGATATCTTTTTCACATTATGGATATCTAATGGATATACATGGAACATTTGGTGCTATATGGGTATTGACATTATCACGAACCAAATGTTTCGGAATTTGCGCATAAGACTGACATAGATAGAAACAATCGATATTTTTATGTCGTCCCATGCAATAAAACGCTCTCACATTATCTTGTTTCTCACACGCAACATCATCGAATATCATGATGGAATTACGATGTGCATCTGCAGGCGATACAACCTGGTCGTGCTCACCAAAAGCAAAATATCCAATACCCCGCACCGATCTCAACAATTTTTCCAAAAATTTATATTTCGGTTGATTCAAAGACTTTAAATATATATATAAACGTTTTCAAATCTCAATCCATTCGGGTGGGTAATAAGAGCGAGTAATGCATTTGTTTTACCACAATTTGACGCACCGCAAAATACCGCACGAATACTATCGGGCAGTAATTTTCCATGCCGACTGCGTACGCTACGCTGCTGCGCAAGCACATCGACACGGGTAACGCGAGTGATTGCTTCCGGAAATCCATATTGTTACAGACTGATGATCAATAATATAAATACCATGCTTATATACTCAACACTTCAGTCATTGTATGATCATCATCCCATGCGGATCATGCACAAAGGTCGCGGAGTTTTGAATAAATTAATTAATAAATTACCCGTTGAACTTCATATACCGGGCTATCAGTATTGTGGTCCGGGTACGAGACTAGCACAGCGTTTAGCACGCGGTGATCCCGGCATAAATCGTTTGGACGCAGCGTGTAAAGAACACGATATTGAATACTCGCAAAATCGTGAAAACGTTGCAGCGCGTAACGCAGCCGATCGAATTTTAGCGGAAAAAGCTTGGCAACGTGTTTCAGCCCGAGATTCTGGAGTAGGCGAAAAGGCCGCTGCATACGCCATAACAAACGCAATGAAAATGAAATCGAAGCTTGGTATGGGTGCCACGATTGCGCGAAAGCAAACGAAAAACAAGAAGAAGAGGAAGAAGAGGCTTAGAATTATGCAAATTGTAAAAGCAGCATCGAAATCTTGTGGAAATAATTCACGTGAAATTATTCAATCGGCTTTAAGGCGAGCTCGTGATGTTGTAAAACATGCAGGTGGAAGAAGAAATGTTCATATACCTCGTATTCTACCTGTTTCCACAAAAGTCGGAGGGTTTTTACTATTTCTCATTCCCCTGTTTGCCGGTTTAAGTGCGACCGGAGCATTGGCTGGTGGTGCTGCGGGTATAGCGAAAGCTGTAAACGATGCTAAAGCCGCTAAACAGCAATTAGAAGAGAGTCAGAGACATAATAAAACAATAGAGTCTATTGCTTTGGGTAAAGGTCTCTTTCTCAAACCGTATAAGACGGGGTTTGGTCTACAGTTCGGAGAGCAAAAGAAAAAAAAATACTTCGGCATAAGATTGCCTCAGCGAGCTCTCACAGATGTCGAGCTGCTTAAGTACGCGCGTGTTTTGAAAATTCCACATTTTCGTGGTGTATTTATGAGAAATGCTTTACCCCGAGGTGGACCGCATTATTGTGAATCGGCGATAATTAATCTTGATGATAAAAACGGTCCGGGCACACACTGGGTGGCATATCGGAAAACTGGTCATAAAGTATGTTATTTCGATAGTTTTGGGGATTTACAACCACCACGAGATCTCATGGATTATCTCGGAGTTAATAATGAAATTAAATATAATCATAAAAGATATCAAGAATATGACACCTATATATGTGGTCATCTATGTTTAAAATTTTTACATAAAAGTTTGTAAAGCCGGAGGAATTGCGTCAGTCGATGATGAGTCGTCATGGTTGATTCATTGACGTTAAGTTTATCGGGCACCTCCGCCACATTGGAAACACAATATTTTCCCCCAATCGAACTTTCATCCGATAAGAACTATGTGCTCGGACTAGTGGAATTATTATCATTTAATTCCATACCCAATATTGATCGAGGAAAAAACAAATTTTACGTAGGTGCGGAAGTGATCGAATTACCAACTGGAAGTTACGAAATTGAAGATATTGATACGTATTTGAAGGAACAGCTCGAACCACGAGGAATTTCCATCGATCTCAAACCCAATAATAATACACTACGCAGTGTGATAAAGTGCAATCAAAACATTGATTTCCTACCGCGCGATTCTATTGCTGGTCAATTAGGATTTACTCATCGTGAATTATCATCTAACACAACACATAATTCAGATCTACCCGTGCGTATTCTGAAAATTAATGCATTACGCATCGAGTGCAATATAACTTCAGGAGCGTATATTAATGAACAAAAAGTTCACACCATACACGAATTTTTCCCAGCCGTACCACCAGGATATAAGATCGTTGAGGTACCATCTCAAGTCATTTACCTTCCGGTCGTCGTGAAGATCATTGATCATTTACAATTACGCATAGTCGATCAAGATAACGAACCCGTAAATTTTCGTGGTGAAGTGATTACCGTGCGATTGCATCTTAAGCAAGTCGGCAATTGATATGGGCATTGTGTTTAATGGTAAAATTGCTCAAGACTATAAGAGACGGTCAGCATGCCGACGTATCATCAGTCATCATCGTGTTATCAAGACGCTCACACGTCGCAACATTCAGTTCCTAAGAAGTCTAGGACTCCGAGTCGTTGGCGGGAAAAAATAACGTGTTGGATATTTTGCTGTTGTTATAATGGAAGAATGTCTGCGCGTGCGATCGCCCGTGGTGTTCGACGAATCCGTGACGCATTATGAGATTCATGCACATCAGCCATATACTTCATCATCGTTTAATAATAGCGATGAAATTCGCATAGCCATTCAACATCAAGATTTGTGTCTTTTACCATCGCAAAGTTCCATACATATATGTGGAAGATTGACAACATCAGATGGGAACCTCGTTACGGCCACAACATTTGTCAACAATGCAATATTACATTTATTTGAAGAAATTCGTTATGAGATCAATGCCATGGAGATTGATCGATGTAAGAACGTTGGGTTGACTTGTCTCATGAAAGGTTATGTATCATTGAGTCCAAGTCAAAGTGCAATCATTGAAAATGCCGGTTGGATCGATGTGGAAGAAACGAAAAAAATTGTGGATGCTGAGGGATACTTTGATGTTTGCATTCCACTATCTATGATTCTTGGCTATGCAGAGGACTATCGAAAAATAATTATCAATACGAAGCACGAGCTAATTCTCACAAGATCGAGAAGCGATACAAATGCAATTATACAAACACCTCAAGCAGGTGGGGCCTATGAAAATGTTAAAATTGATCTGAAAAAAATTGAATGGTTAATGCCATATGTAACACTATCGGACAAAAGTAAGATACAATTACTCGGCCATATTGATCGGGATATAAGCATGAGTTATCGCACGTGGGAATTGTATGAATATCCATTGCTTCCAAGCACAATGAAACACGTTTGGACAGTTAAAACAGCCAATCAATTGGAAAAGCCACGTTTTATCATTTTGGCATTTCAAACGAATCGAAAATTCGCGAAAAATACAAATGCCAGCCGTTTCGATCATTGTGATATCATGAATGTAAAACTTTTCCTCAACTCTCAGTGTTATCCATATGGTAATCTCAATCTCGATATCAGTACTCATCAATACGCACTATTGTATGATATGTATGCGAACTTTCGGAAAACATATTACGGTCAGGAATCACAGCCCGTCCTCACGAAAGAAAATTTTCTCAAGCATGCGCCATTTTTCGTCATTGATTGTTCAAAACAAAATGATACACTCAAACAAGCTCCGGTTGATGTTCGTCTGGAGTTTGAAGCAAGAACGAATTTCCCTAACGCAACAGCCGCATACTGCTTAATATTACACGATCGTATAATAGACTATAATCCTATAAGCGGTGATGTGAAAAGACGCATATAATAATATCTATTTCGTATATTTTTCAAATGATTTGCATTTTGCATAAATAAAAAATGAATGTATTAAATTATATATTTAATTGTTTTTTTATTTATTGACCTACGAAAAGCAGCCAAGAAAGAGTGAGAGAGCGAGAGAGAGAGAGAGAGAGAGAGAGAGAGAGAGAGAGAGAGAGAGAAAGAGCGACCGAAGCGCTGCCTGGCGGGAAAAAAATTTCGTTGAAAATTTTTTTTTATTCAAAGTCCCTCCGTTATTATTATTATTATTATTATTATTATTATTATTATTATTATCATTATTATTATTGTTATCATTATTATTATTATTTACAAAAATCTTGCGGCGACCGAAGCGCTGCCTGGCGGGGAAAAAACATAATCATCGACCCAAATTATCGATCCATGATCGAGCAACCGATAACAGATAGGATCTACATTACCGACTGTCTGTTACCATCAATGTCGGTAACTATTACCACGGCGACCGAAGCGCCGCCTGGCGGGAAAAAACATAATCATCGACCCAAATTATCGATCCATGATCGAGCAACCGATAACATAGCATGACGAGCGACCGAAACGCCATCTGGCGGGAAAAAACATAATCATCGACCCAAATTATCGATCCATGATCAAGCAACCGATAATCTAGGGATCTACATTACTGACTGTCTGTTACCATCAATACCGGTAACTTTACCGACCGAGGTCGGTAAGGTAGGGAGGGTAAAGTCCTGAAACCGGCCCAGCTTCTCTACTGACTTCCCGCTCTGTACCATTTTGTCGACCTTGTCTTTGAACGTCGCTACGAAGTTTTCGGCTGCCCCATTCGTCGCCGGGTGATTTGGTGCCGTAAAGCTTTGTTTTACACCGTTCCTCTTACAGAAGTCTCGAAACTCGCCGCTTGTGTACTGTCGTCCATTGTCTGTTACTAAATGTCTTGGTAATCCGAAACGACCTAGTATTTTCTTAAATTCCTCAATCACGCGTTGTGTCTGAGTACACGTATTCATATCGATAACCTCGGGCCATTTCGAATAAGCGTCAATGATTAGCATAAACATGTGTCCGTGAAATGGGCCTAGAAAATCTGAGTGGATTCTGCTCCAACATTTGTCGGGGTACGGCCACGGTGTCAACGGGGCATTCGCCGGTCTCTTACGCTCTTGCACACACACTGTACACGCTGCCGATACGCCTTCGATGTCCTTGTCAATGTACGGCCACCACACATACGATCTTGCTATCATTTTCATTTTTACAACGCCGAGATGCAAGGCGTGCAATTCCCTAAGTACACTCGCCCTTCTGGATCCTGGGATAACGATTCTGTATCCCCACAACAAGCAATCTTTTTCCACAACCAATTCGTCGCGTTTTAAATAATATTTTTTTTCACTCTCCTCCAATTCGCTCGCGTTCGGCCACGTGCCTTTTAAATATCGTACTATCTTACTCAGTACTTTGTCTCGTTTTGTTTCTTTTGCAATTTCCCCCGCGCTTACTGTTCCCATCTCTTGTACATAATGCACCGCGGTAAATTCATTGTCGAAAATCTGCGTTTTATCATTGACTGGAAGACGAGAAAGTGCGTCGCAGTTTCCATTATTCTCCGTTCTTATATACTCGATTTTGTACGTAAATCGCGACAAAAAATATGCCCATCTCTGTAATCGACTTGCTACCGTTAATGGAATTTCTTGCTTTGGGCCGAAAATGAAAATCAAGGGCTTATGATCCGTTCGCAACACAATTTCTTTACCGTAAATATAATTGTAGAACTTTTTGAATCCAAAAATAATAGCACTTGCCTCTTGATCAATGATAGCTCGATTCAATTCACTCTGAGGAATTATCTTCGACGCGTACGCTATTGGTTTCTCGGTTCCGTCTTTGTATCGATGTGACAATATTGCGGCCAATCCGTACGTCGATGCATCGCATGATAAGACAATATCTTCGTTCGGGTCGTAGTGCGCTAATACTTGTGGTGAGATTAGCTGCGATTTTACCCACGCGAACGCTTTGTTGCACGGTTCTGTCCACTCGAATTTATCTGTCTTCGCAACCTCGTACAACGGTTTTAAGTTCTCTGCGCGATCCGGTAAAAATCTTGCGTAATACGTAACTAACCCTAGGAACGAGGCTAATTGCTTTTTGTTTGCAGGTACCGGCGCGTCGATCATTGCGCTTACCTTTGTCCTTGACTTGTGCAATCCGTTTTTATCAATAACAAAGCCTAGTATATCTAGTCTCTCTTTGAAAAAATCGCACTTCTTTATGTTTACATTGAATCCGTGTCTTTCGAGCCTTTCGCACACTTTATATAACGTCTCTGAATGTTCTTTGTCTGTTTTCCCGGTTACAAAAATATTATCGAGGTACGGGATTACCCCTTGCAGTCCTGCCAAACACTGTTCGATTTTTCGTTGGAAATCTCCCGGGCCCGACGCGATACCCTCGGTCATCTTGGTGTATCTGAATAACCCTTTATGTGTAATTATCGTTAGGTAGTTCCTGCTATTTTCCTCCACCGGAATTTGCATATACGCATGTTGTAAATCGATTTGGGAAAAAGTATTTCCGTTGCGTAGCGACATGAAAATTTCATCAATTAACGGGATTGGGTGACGATCTCTTACTAATTTTGGGTTCAACGTTAATTTAAAGTTCCCGCAAATTCTTACCGATCCGTCGGATTTGATTACCGGTACGATCGGCGTCGCCCATTCGCTAACATCAATTTTCTCGAGATGCCCCAATCTGACTAAACGATTTAGTTCGTTCTCTACTTTGCCTGCTAACGCGAACGGTAAATGTCTCGCTTTGAGGGCTATGGGTTGCGCGTCTTTTTTTAACTGCAATTTCAGCAACCCCTTATTGTACAATCCCGGTCCCGGGCCAAACAATTTCGGGAATTTATTTTCAAAATCTTTCGTTACCTTGTCAACGTTAATCTTATTGCACCCGTTTGTTTTGTCGCCTAGTCAACTCAATGGGATTGGCCACAGCCCGAATACTTGCAACCACTGCCTACCTATGAGAATTGGACCCTCCCCTTTCATTACTCTCATTTGCAATGTTGCTCCGCGGTTATTCAATTTTACTGTCAATTCGTCCAGTATTCCTTCTTGTTCCAAAGGAACTTTGCCGTATGCATTTAATGCATTTGTCGACGCCTTCAATATTTTTTCCGGAAAAAATCGCATTTTGTCGTTACTTGATATTATCGCCGCATACGATCCGGTATCTACTTCCATTTTTATTGTCTTATTGTTTACCGTTACGTCTAAATACATCGGATCGGCCGTTATATTTCCGCTGCCATTCTCTACCTTAGCCACACTCGCTTCGGTCGTTTGTCGCGTTACATTCTCTTCTTCGCCCATCATATAAAAGTCGTACATATCGTCTTGTTGCCTCTCGTTGGTTCCCGAAGCCTCTCCTTCCAGGTGTTGAATTGTGGCTCTTTTCGCGGAACACACCGTCGATAGATGCCCCTTCTTCTTACATGTGTGACACGTGCTGTCTCGATGCCTACAATCCCGAGCCCAGTGATTGTTTTTTCCACAGCAGAAGCAGCCGGCCCGGTTAGAATTCTCGTTTGGAGCCTGGTTGCCTCTGTTTACCGGCGCCGTGTTGTTATACCGCTGGCCTCCCCGTCTGCCCCGATACGAGCCTCTTCCCTTTGAGTTATGGCTTTCTTGAATTCTATTTACCTCGTTCGTCGACGATGACTCACCGGTTTTCCTATCTGTCGATAGCGCGTTCTTCTCCGCTGCCTCCAAATTTGTTGCGATTTTGTAAGCTGTGTCGGACGTTAATTCTTCTTCTTTGAATAATGCTGCCCGCGTATCGTGATCCCTGAGTCCACACACCAGCCGATCCCGCATTGCCTCTTTCACATTTGTGAAGTTGCAATACAACGAAAAATTTTTCAATCTCGCCACAAACTCTGCCACTGTCTCTGTTTGCGATTGATTTGCGTTATAAAAGTTGAATCTCTCTAGCGTTTCCGGTGGCGTCGGATTCAAGTGATCGGTAATCAATTTTTTTAACTCCGCCAGTGTCTTTCCACCTGGCTTAGCCGGAGCACACAACCCGCGGACTAATTTATATGTCCCGGGACTTATTTTTGTTAACAAAACTGACACTTGTTTTTCTACTTTCACATCGTTTGCTATGAAATAATGCTCTAACCTCTCCATGTATGTCTCCCAATCGTCTGTTCCCATATGGAATTCCATTTTTGAATTACCATCTCTGCTATCTGCACCTGCCATTGTGTGAGTTACCCCTTCTCCCTCGGATTCGTCGTCGGACTCGTCGCTCAATTCCTGCTGTTGTCCCTCCACCGCCGCGTTAACTGCCACCACATGAGCTCGAAGCTTCTTTCGCAGCTCGTCGATGCTGTCGGCTTCACTGAATGTAACTTGAGCTTGCGTAAGTGTGTCGATAATCTGCGACTTATTTAACGTATAAATCCACGATAATTTCGTGTAGTCGATCTTCACTGGATTTTTTCCTTTTTCCGACATTCGATATTACATCGATAGCACTTTGAGTTCGCGAACGACACAAAAAAACCTCGTCGCCAGTTGTTATGTATTGGAGTAAGGTCGTTTGCAATGGATAACACCGGTAGTACAGAATAACGTGATATATATTTATTAGATAATAAGTACAACAGTGATGCGTATGGCCCAACGACCGGCGGGTAACTGAGGCGTGTACGCGCTCGGTCTATATTCGCGCCCTAGCCCAGTGACTCATGACTCGGCCATGGAGTGCGAATATTGGTGAGGTGCTTCGCATACATCACATAAATATATATGAGCGATTCCACGTGACTTCAGCCACTCAAAAAAAAAATTTTCCACAAATAATTTTAAAAAATTGAGCTATTTTTTTGCAATATATTCACCGAGTGCCGATTTTTTTAAATTTTTTTTGACGGTTTTATCGTTAATTAAAGTTTTTTTGTATTTTTCCATTCAAATGGCTGTATCTTTGGCAGGGTTTGACGTATTTACATTTGTAAAAAACGAAAATGTGCGTCTTTTTAAGGCCTTCCAGAAAAAAATTACTTTAGATTCTATTGAGCAAGTTGCACGTCCGCTTCAGGGCAAAATATGCAAAAATATTTTTTTTCTCAAAAAATGCATTTTTAATATTTTTTTTCAAAATTTCCCCAAATTCTGAATACGAAAAAAGAATTTTTGGTATTTTTTATATCGTGGGACCGGCAATCGGTAATGCGTAATTTTACCGATTTCATTAATAGATTTTTTTCAGTTTGATTTTTTTTTTTTTCGTGGGCTCCAGTCACCTTACGCGAGTTCAGAAGCCTCCTTGAAAGAGAAATTAATGATAATCAATGCTTGTTGAATCGCGTAAAGCGAAAAAATCAAACTGTAAAAAAATCTATTATTGAAATCGGTAAAATTACGCATTACCGATTGCCGGTCCCACGATATAAAAAATACCAAAAATTCTTTTTTCGTATTCAGAATTTGGGGAAATTTTGAAAAAAAATATTAAAAATGCATTTTTTGAGAAAAAAAATATTTTTGCATATTTTGCCCTGAAACGGACGTGCAACTTGCTCAATAGAATCTAAAGTAATTTTTTTCTGGAATGCCTTAAAAAGATGCACATTTTCGTTTTTTACAAATGTAAATACGTCAAACCCTGCCAAAGATACAGCCATTTGAATGGAAAAATACAAAAAAACTTTAATTAACGATAAAACCGTCAAAAAAATTTAAAAAAAATCGGCACTCGGTGAATATATTGCAAAAAAATAGCTCAATTTTTTAAAATTATTTGTGGAAAATTTTTTTTTTGAGTGGCTGAAGTCACGTGGAATCGCTCATATATATATATATATTTAATAATAATAATATTAATAATAATAAAAAATTCTGGAGTTCCCGGTTCGATCCCGGGTTGTGGCGAAATTTTCTTTCACGATTAAATTTTTATTTATCAAGAACATAATTCATTATCATTATCATTATCATTATCATTATCATTATCATTATCATTATCATTATCATTATCATTATCATTATCATTATCATTATCATTATCATTATCATTATCATTATCATTATCATTATCATTATCATTATCATTATCATTATCATTATCATTATCATTATCATTATCATTATCATTATCATTATCATTATCATTATCATTATCATTATCATTATCATTATCATTATCATTATCATTATCATTATCATTATCATTATCATTATCATTATCATTATCATTATCATTATCATTATCATTATCATTATCATTATCATTATCATTATCATTATCATTATCATTATCATTATCATTATCATTATCATTATCATTATCATTATCATTATCATTATCATTATCATTATCATTATCATTATCATTATCATTATCATTATCATTATCATTATCATTATCATTATCATTATCATTATCATTATCATTATCATTATCATTATCATTATCATTATCATTATCATTATCATTATCATTATCATTATCATTATCATTATCATTATCATTATCATTATCATTATCATTATCATTGTCATTATCATTGTCATTGTCATTGTCATTGTCATTGTCATTGTCATTGTCATTGTCATTGTCATTGTCATTGTCATTGTCATTGTCATTGTCATTGTCATTGTCATTGTCATTGTCATTGTCATTGTCATTGTCATTGTCATTGTCATTGTCATTGTCATTGTCATTGTCATTGTCATTGTCATTGTCATTGTCATTGTCATTGTCATTGTCATTGTCATTGTCATTGTCATTGTCATTGTCATTGTCATTGTCATTGTCATTGTCATTGTCATTGTCATTGTCATTGTCATTGTCATTGTCATTGTCATTGTCATTGTCATTGTCATTGTCATTGTCATTGTCATTGTCATTGTCATTGTCATTGTCATTGTCATTGTCATTGTCATTGTCATTGTCATTGTCATTGTCATTGTCATTGTCATTGTCATTGTCATTGTCATTGTCATTGTCATTGTCATTGTCATTGTCATTGTCATTGTCATTGTCATTGTCATTGTCATTGTCATTGTCATTGTCATTGTCATTGTCATTGTCATTGTCATTGTCATTGTCATTGTCATTGTCATTGTCATTGTCATTGTCATTGTCATTGTCATTGTCATTGTCATTGTCATTGTCATTGTCATTGTCATTGTCATTGTCATTGTCATTGTCATTGTCATTGTCATTGTCATTGTCATTGTCATTGTCATTGTCATTGTCATTGTCATTGTCATTGTCATTGTCATTGTCATTGTCATTGTCATTGTCATTGTCATTGTCATTGTCATTGTCATTGTCATTGTCATTGTCATTGTCATTGTCATTGTCATTGTCATTGTCATTGTCATTGTCATTGTCATTGTCATTGTCATTGTCATTGTCATTGTCATTGTCATTGTCATTGTCATTGTCATTGTCATTGTCATTGTCATTGTCATTGTCATTGTCATTGTCATTGTCATTGTCATTGTCATTGTCATTGTCATTGTCATTGTCATTGTCATTGTCATTGTCATTGTCATTGTCATTGTCATTGTCATTGTCATTGTCATTGTCATTGTCATTGTCATTGTCATTGTCATTGTCATTGTCATTGTCATTGTCATTGTCATTGTCATTGTCATTGTCATTGTCATTGTCATTGTCATTGTCATTGTCATTGTCATTGTCATTGTCATTGTCATTGTCATTGTCATTGTCATTGTCATTGTCATTGTCATTGTCATTGTCATTGTCATTGTCATTGTCATTGTCATTGTCATTGTCATTGTCATTGTCATTGTCATTGTCATTGTCATTGTCATTGTCATTGTCATTGTCATTGTCATTGTCATTGTCATTGTCATTGTCATTGTCATTGTCATTGTCATTGTCATTGTCATTGTCATTGTCATTGTCATTGTCATTGTCATTGTCATTGTCATTGTCATTGTCATTGTCATTGTCATTGTCATTGTCATTGTCATTGTCATTGTCATTGTCATTGTCATTGTCATTGTCATTGTCATTGTCATTGTCATTGTCATTGTCATTGTCATTGTCATTGTCATTGTCATTGTCATTGTCATTGTCATTGTCATTGTCATTGTCATTGTCATTGTCATTGTCATTGTCATTGTCATTGTCATTGTCATTGTCATTGTCATTGTCATTGTCATTGTCATTGTCATTGTCATTGTCATTGTCATTGTCATTGTCATTGTCATTGTCATTGTCATTGTCATTGTCATTGTCATTGTCATTGTCATTGTCATTGTCATTGTCATTGTCATTGTCATTGTCATTGTCATTGTCATTGTCATTGTCATTGTCATTGTCATTGTCATTGTCATTGTCATTGTCATTGTCATTGTCATTGTCATTGTCATTGTCATTGTCATTGTCATTGTCATTGTCATTGTCATTGTCATTGTCATTGTCATTGTCATTGTCATTGTATTTCACGCCTCTTCCTCGAGATCATAGATGTAGTACCCCCACTTTGCTCAAGTGTCTCCACCAATTTAAAGCTAGGAAAACAAAATTTTCCTATGTCCTGCTGTTTACCGTTGCCATGGGAAACCCGCATCAACCTTCATTCTTTCGCTTGGTGCAAGCGTCTTCACACGTACTTTGAGATTTACGAAAAAATTCTGCAGATATGAGTAAGAAGAACAAGAGGAAAAGGGAAAGGAAAGACGATGACGAGGAATATTACCGTTTACGCCGAAAAATTCGACGTTTGGAGGAACGTCGAGCGAAGCATGCACATCGTAAGTTCGGCTGAGCATCTTTTTTGGTTGTCAGACAGTCAAAATGTGTGCGTGATTTTTGTTTGACAAAGTTCACGAACCAAGTTCCGATCCATTTCGTTGGATGTGTCATCGATGTTATCGATCGGCACGGTGCTTCTGGCTTTTATCAGAATGCACCCCTCCGTTTGACGGAGGAATTCGGAACAAGGGAAGCTGATGACGAGAGTTTGACTCTCATAATTCGTTGGACTATCTTCGGGCTCATGACAGTATAACCTACATTTCGGATGTTTGGAGCCGGAACGAACGTACACGCGTAACCTTTGTTTGACAAAGAATTCAGATCGAATATTGATCAGATGGCTGGAATGTTCTAATAACCCGATGACATTTCCGCACTTCACGCTATTGCCAAAAGTCACGCCTTTGTTTTTACAGAGGAATAAGATAAAACGTGACGGAGAGAGTTTGACTCTCTCGATTTTTTGGTCGTCCCTATGTGTTTTGTTTTTTAGTTATACACGGTGGTGTAACACATAGGTGGTCTGTTTTTCTTTAGGAAATCCCTCACTATCTCGACAGTCTGTCAGTCAATCATCACCTCGAGAGGGTTGGAGAAGGTCAATTTCTCAACAATCCCTCGAAAGATCGGCGTCTCAGCATTCGTCGAAACGCTCATTGTCTCGAGATTCGTCGAGGCGCTCACGATCTCGGTATTCGTCAGAGCGATCGTCACCGCGATATTCAAACTCTCCAAGCCGTTCACGACCACGCATTCGTTCAGAAATTCGAGGTGAATCAGTTCGCGTCAAGTCACCGAACCCGTTGCTGACCATCTGTGACGAACTGCGAATCGAAAATTCCGAAGGGTCAAATGATAATGTGATAGAATCTGACATTGCGGTGATCGACCCATCAGAGAGGGATGTGTCCAAGATTATTGTAACGGAGAGGGGCGGAGATGATACAATGGTACAGGATCACGAAATTGATCCGCAAGATGAGCTGTTGAACGTACTAGGAGCTCGTTTGGAATCGGAGAAGAAAACGGATACGGCGATTCATAAGGATGTAGCTATTCGCTGGGCCGAGATTGTACAGAAAGGTCTTCCGCCGGAAGAAGGAAAAAGACTTTTGGATAAATATCCGATTCCTGAAAATTGTCCGTTCATTCCGATTCCGAAAGTAAACGCGGAGATCAATGCATCTGTTCAAGAAAATATTATTAAAAGAGATAAACGGATAAGAGAGAAACAAGAAAATATAGCTGCATGCCTGGCGGCTATAGGAAAGGCCATTTCGATCACGTTGAAGATCGATTTTCCGCAAAAGATTGTGCTGCTCGAGTTGTTAAGCGATGGCGGCAGACTTCTTGCCTCGATTCATCGAGATGAATCGTTAGCTAGAAAGAATCTAATTCTAGCTAATCTGAATTCATCTTTGAAAACGACGCTTACCAATACATCAGTGGATGAATGGTTGTTTGGCGTTGACCTGGAAGAAAAAATAAAGTCAGCGAAGAATCTCGAGCAAACGACAAAAGTACTCAAGCTCCCGACGAAATTTTCTCAACAAAACAATTTGCAAAGGAAGTCAAAAAACTTGAGGGGCCCGCCAAAGCAGTCGGTATACAAGAAACGACCGTCGGCAATGAGCGGGCAACAACAGGCATCGTCGAGAGCTCCGGATTCAAAGAAGCCTTATTACCGGAAGGAGTTGAACAGATTTCAAAACAAACGTCGATAACCGCGTCCTTTGATGTAAGTAGACCGGCGGGCAGATTGAATTTATTTGCTAACGCATGGTCGACGATATCGAATGATCCTGTGATTCATAAGTGGGTCCAGGGCGTAGAGATCGTATTCACGGTTCGGCCGAATCAACAGCAGAGTCCTATTGAGCCCGCATGGTCGAGCCACGAGCAATTGATGATCGAAGAGAATATTAGCAAACTAGTGGCTAAAGGTGCCATTATCAAGTGTGCACCGAAACGAGAACAGTTTTGGTCGAACATTTTTTTAATCCCGAAGCCGGACGGGACGTACAGATTGATTTTGAATCTTAAAAAACTCAATGAGTTCATTACGACGGATCATTTTAAGCTCGAGGATTGGAAAGTAGCCAAGAGATTGATAAATCCAGGAGATTTTTTAGCTACATTAGATCTAAAAGACGCGTACTACCTCGTACCGGTAGCAGACGTTTCTCGAAAATTCTTGCGTTTTTCGTATAAGGGGAATTTATTCGAGTTTACTTGTTTACCTTTCGGTCTGAATATAGCGCCATTTATATTCACGAAAATATTAAAACCAGTTGCGACTTACTTGAGAAAGCGCGGTTTTCGTTCAGTTTTTTATCTAGACGACATTTTAGTTTTGGGAAGTTCGTACGTTGAGGCCTCGAAGAATTTGCACGAAACAAGGTTACTGTTACAACATTTAGGTTTCATTATTAACGAGGAAAAGAGTTTGACGAGCCCAATTCAGTGTTGTAGATTTTTAGGGTTAATGTTTGACTCGACCAAGATGTCAATAGAACTGCCAGACGACAAAGTGCAGCGTACTGTGGAATTATTAAACAAATTCGGTGGGAGGTATCGCTGTAGAATACGAGAATTTGCAGCTCTCATAGGAACATTAATCTCTCGATGTCCAGCTTTAAAATATGGGATTGTTTACGTGAGAGGTTTCGAAAATGAAAAATCTCGTATGCTGAAAGCTAACAATGACAATTTTGACGCATTCATGGTTATCCCAGAGAAACTAAACGAAGATTTTGCGTGGTGGAAAGCGAACATATTACTCGCTAGCGCACCAATAAACGAGCTTGTGTACGAGTTTGAAATCTTTTCTGATGCGTCTCGTACAGGATGGGGCGTTTTTTGTGATGGTCGCCGTTGTCACGGTTACTGGAATAAAAAAGATTTAGAGTTGCATATTAATATACTTGAATTGCAAGCGGCTTTTTTCGGGTTAAAATGTTTCGCAAAGGATAAACAGGGTGTGGATATTTTGCTACGGATGGACAATACGACGGCGATTGCATATATTAACAGAATGAAGGGTAGCTGTTACAAAGAGTTGAGCTCCTTAGCCAAAGAAATTTGGCAGTGGTGCGAGAGCCGGAGAATTTGGATTATGGCATCTTATATCCGCTCCAGTGCGAACGTTGAAGCGGATTTTGAGTCGAGACGATTACAGCCCGAGACGGAATTCGAGATCGCGAATTATGCATTTCAGGAAATTGTGCGTTCTTTCGGTCAGCCACAGATTGATTTATTTGCATCCAAGGCAAATGCCAAATGTCGACGTTACGTATCGTGGCAGCAAGATCCCGATTCAATCGCTATTGATGCATTTACTTTGAATTGGAAAAAGTATTTTTTCTATGCTTTTTCTCCATTTTCTCCGATTTTGAGGGTGCTGAGAAAGATCAAGAGGGAGAAGTCATGTGGCATAATAGTCGTACCATACTGGGAAGGGCAACCATGGTTCCCCTTATTTATATCTCTTCTCGAGACCGAACCGATTTTTTTCGAGCCAAATTATAAATTAATTTGTTATTCCCACAGAGAGGAACATCCGCTGTGGCGACAGCTTACTCTGGTTGCCGGCAGGTTATCCGGGAAGCCTTCGTCAGGAAGGAAGTTCCAATTAAATCGGTGGATATCTTAATAGCGTCCTTGGCCGAGTCTTCAATTCGTCAATACGACTCAGGGCTTAAAAAATGGTGGGTTTTTTGTAGTCGGGAGAAAATTGGTCCTTTCGACGGGTGCACGAATAACGTCCTTTCGTTTCTTACAGAAGAATTTAAGAATGGGGCTTCTTATAGTTCATTGAATTGTTTTCGTTCGGCCATTTCATTAATTATGGGACCGGAGTTAGGGAAAAACGATCAAATACATCGTTTTTTTTCGGGGAGTGGCAAAATTGAAGCCAGCGTTACCCAAATACGAATCGGTTTGGGACCCGAAAATCGTGTTAGAATTTTTGTCATCTTGGCATCCGAATAAGGACATTAGTTTAGAGAAACTCACGTTAAAATTAGTGACTTTGCTAGCACTGACCACCGGACATCGCCCGCAAACGTTAGCATTGATTAATACGCGAAATATTTATCAGACCTCTGAAAATTCGTTGGAGATAAAAATTCCAGACAGGATTAAAACCTCGGGCCCCAAAACAAAGCAACCAGTGTTGCGTCTGCTGTTTTTCAATAAGAACGGACCGATCTGTGTTGCTACTTCATTGATGGACTACGTTGAAAAAACGGAAAAGTTAAGGTGGTCAAATGTTACCTTATTTATATCGTTCAAAAAACCATACAAAGCTGTGGGTGCACAAACCATCAGTAGGTGGATTAAGTCAGTTATGTTTAAAAGTGGCATAGACATAAACATTTTCTCAGCGTATAGTACGCGCCACGCAGCAACATCGGCGGCGAAACGTAGAGGCGTCAGTATCGACGTGATACGGAGAACGGCGGGCTGGTCAAAAAATTCTTAAACATTCGCGCGTTTTTATGATCGAGATGTTGAGTCCGAGACTAATGAGTTCGCAGAAGCCGTACTTGTGATATAAAATGTTTAAAGAGAAATTGAGAACACAACCTGTATTGAGAATCATCATTCGATTCAAGTTTAATAAAGATTCGTTTATTCCTGTGAGGTTGGTACTCGTCATGATTATGGTCAAGAGAGATCAAATAGATAATGATCTCTTATCGTGATTCGACTGCCGTAACGAGCTTTGAACAACTACATCTATGATCTCGAGGAAGAGGCGTGAAATACAATTCAATGATTAAACGAACTTACCTAAGTGAAGTTCAATCATGATTGTATGAAACGCCTCTTCCGAAGAGATCAGTCCCTCCCTCCCATTCATCTCGGAGGAGATTCCCGTTTTTTACGTTACGGCATAGCTTTAAAGAATGAAGGTTGATGCGGGTTTCCCATGGCAACGGTAAACAGCAGGACATAGGAAAATTTTGTTTTCCTAGCTTTAAATTGGTGGAGACACTTGAGCAAAGTGGGGGTACTACATCTACGATCTCTTCGGAAGAGGCGTTTCATACAATCATGATTGAACTTCACTTAGGTAAGTTCGTTTAATCATTGAATTGTCATTGTCATTGTCATTGTCATTGTCATTGTCATTGTCATTGTCATTGTCATTGTCATTGTCATTGTCATTGTCATTGTCATTGTCATTGTCATTGTCATTGTCATTGTCATTGTCATTGTCATTGTCATTGTCATTGTCATTGTCATTGTCATTGTCATTGTCATTGTCATTGTCATTGTCATTGTCATTGTCATTGTCATTGTCATTGTCATTGTCATTGTCATTGTCATTGTCATTGTCATTGTCATTGTCATTGTCATTGTCATTGTCATTGTCATTGTCATTGTCATTGTCATTGTCATTGTCATTGTCATTGTCATTGTCATTGTCATTGTCATTGTCATTGTCATTGTCATTGTCATTGTCATTGTCATTGTCATTGTCATTGTCATTGTCATTGTCATTGTCATTGTCATTGTCATTGTCATTGTCATTGTCATTGTCATTGTCATTGTCATTGTCATTGTCATTGTCATTGTCATTGTCATTGTCATTGTCATTGTCATTGTCATTGTCATTGTCATTGTCATTGTCATTGTCATTGTCATTGTCATTGTCATTGTCATTGTCATTGTCATTGTCATTGTCATTGTCATTGTCATTGTCATTGTCATTGTCATTGTCATTGTCATTGTCATTGTCATTGTCATTGTCATTGTCATTGTCATTGTCATTGTCATTGTCATTGTCATTGTCATTGTCATTGTCATTGTCATTGTCATTGTCATTGTCATTGTCATTGTCATTGTCATTGTCATTGTCATTGTCATTGTCATTGTCATTGTCATTGTCATTGTCATTGTCATTGTCATTGTCATTGTCATTGTCATTGTCATTGTCATTGTCATTGTCATTGTCATTGTCATTGTCATTGTCATTGTCATTGTCATTGTCATTGTCATTGTCATTGTCATTGTCATTGTCATTGTCATTGTCATTGTCATTGTCATTGTCATTGTCATTGTCATTGTCATTGTCATTGTCATTGTCATTGTCATTGTCATTGTCATTGTCATTGTCATTGTCATTGTCATTGTCATTGTCATTGTCATTGTCATTGTCATTGTCATTGTCATTGTCATTGTCATTGTCATTGTCATTGTCATTTTCATTTTCATTTTCATTTTCATTTTCATTTTCATTTTCATTTTCATTTTCATTTTCATTTTCATTTTCATTTTCATTTTCATTTTCATTTTCATTTTCATTGTCATTGTCATTGTCATTGTCATTGTCATTGTCATTGTCATTGTCATTGTCATTGTCATTGTCATTGTCATTGTCATTGTCATTGTCATTGTCATTGTCATTGTCATTGTCATTGTCATTGTCATTGTCATTGTCATTGTCATTGTCATTGTCATTGTCATTGTCATTGTCATTGTCATTGTCATTGTCATTGTCATTGTCATTGTCATTGTCATTGTCATTGTCATTGTCATTGTCATTGTCATTGTCATTGTCATTGTCATTGTCATTGTCATTGTCATTGTCATTGTCATTGTCATTGTCATTGTCATTGTCATTGTCATTGTCATTGTCATTGTCATTGTCATTGTCATTGTCATTGTCATTGTCATTGTCATTGTCATTGTCATTGTCATTGTCATTGTCATTGTCATTGTCATTGTCATTGTCATTGTCATTGTCATTGTCATTTTTTTATTTTTTTAGGGAGTGAGGAAAATCCTGCGTGGACACCCAGATGACCTTGGATAGTGTCAGACTCTTACTGACTAAAAACCCCCCTCCCTACTAACTCAAAACTACCCCGGAAATAGCCTTTCGCATTCCTTTGGAGTAGGTGCTGTCTAGGGAACGTGCTGTACGTTTTCCCTTATATCTCTCTCTTTTCTTTCGATTATTTCTCGTATCGTCAGGTATGTTATTTTCCACTGTTCTTCCGTAGTGGTCAGTCCGTCCATCATGTTGTCCGGTTCGAAGGGCGTGCCCGTGTCCGCTGTGAACCGTGTCCTTGCGTAACTCCACCGATCGCAAACGAAGAGAGTGTAATGTACATCGTCGATGCATCCGCAGTAGGGGCAATCTACGCTGTCCGCCCTTCGTCGTTCGTACAGGAACTTCCGGAAACAGCCGTGCCCTGAGAGCGCCTGTGTGACAAAGTAGTCGATCTCTCCGTATTTTCTTTCTCTCCATTTTTCTATCTGCGGGATTAGAGTATGTGTCCATCGGCCGTGCGGACTGTCTCTCCATCGCTGTTGCCATTTTTGCATCAGTTCCTGCCGTGCTGCTGTGCGGTCTTTTCCCTCGTACAGTTGCTTCCTCTCGCTGGCTAGGAGGTCGATCGGTGGAACTCCACTTAATACTTCTGCTGCTCCGGCTGATATGGTCCGACATGCGCTGCATATGCGGATTAGCATCCTTCTCTGCGTCTTTGTGACTTTTCTCCTGACTGCCTCGTGCTTAAACGCAACGCTCCATATTGGTGCAGCGTAGAGTATCTGCGAGGTGACAACACTTGCCATGACGATTCTTTTCGAGGATCTTGGCCCTCGCATGTTGGGCATTAGGCTTGACAGTGCCGTCGCGGTTTTTTCCGCCCTCTGTAGTACTTTGTCAATGTGGGTGCCGAAAGTCAGTTTCGTGTCTAGCCATACTCCGAGGTCCTTGACAGCTTTACTGAGAGGAACTATCGTTCCTCTTACCTCGAAATATATTGGGGCTATTTTCCTTTTTTTTGTCAGCAGAACCGCCTCTGTCTTCTCTGGTGCCAGTGCAAGTTTTCGCCTATCCATCCAGCGGGCTACCCTCTCCGAGCGCCCTGTTTCCCCTGCTTATCGAGAGCTCTTCTATCTTCGCCGTCACGACTAGGCCGAGATCGTCTGCGAATCCGATTAACGTTATGCCTCCCAGCTCTTCGAGCCTCAGGACCTCGCCGTACAGGACATTCCAGAGTATGGGACCCAGGACTGAACCCTGTGGAACGCCGCTGTTTACGGTCAGTTCTTCCGTGAGTCCTTCTGCTTCCAGCACGATTGTTCGCTCCGAGAGGTATGACGCTACGATTCCAATCAAACCCTCATCGATCCCTCTCTTTCTCAGTTCGTCTAAGACGATCTGCCATGAGGCGCTATTAAACGCGTTTCTCACATCTAGGGTGATCATCGCGCAGAGTCTTCGACAAGAACTAGTGTATGCTGACGCCTCCTCTGCCACTCCAATGACTCTGTTGACGGCGTCAATTGTCTGCCTTCCTTCACGAAACCCGAACTGGTTCTCCGAGAGGCCGCCGGTTCGTGCCAGTTCCTTCTTCAAGCGGTCTACGAGGAGTTGCTCGTACAGTTTTCCTTCCACGTCTAGCAGGCATATCGGCCTATACAAGGAGGGGTGTTCTGCCGGCATCCCACCCTTTCTGAGCAGGATAAGCATGGCTCGCTTCCATGCTATCGGGAATATTCCGTCTTTTGCTAGTTTGCTGTACACACTTAGTACGAAACCTGGCTTCAATGTGGCCATTTTCTTGACGATCTCTGGGAGAATCACGCTAGGGTTGGCGCTTTTTTACTCTTGAGTTTTTTGGCCGCGTTCTTCATTTCCTCTTCGGTGAAAGGAGTGAATAGGGCTTGGTCTTGACGTTGGAAGGTTACCGGTTCGTGTACCGGAAATAGGTTTCTTACCACAGCTTTTGTGAAAAGCATAGTACGGTGCGTTTTCGGTGGGAATCCGTTCATGCCTTTCATCACGATCTTGTACCCATTGCCTCATATGTCTTTGTCCACGTCGTCACAGAGTTTCCTCCAACAGGTCCTCTTTGCTTTTTTGATGCTCGCCTGGAGTTTCTTCTTCTTCGTCATGAATTCCGTCCAGGCACTGTGCCGCTTCTCTGGGCTCCGTCTTCCGCTTCGCGTGTAGGCTCGCCGGCTTCGTATGCACTCCCTACGAATCACCGCTATGTCATTATTCCACCAGTACACGGGTGGGTTTTTGTGAACTGAGCGTTTCATTGGCATTACCTTGCTGCTAATCTTTTTTAGAGCATCAGAGAAGCCTTCGAGCGTCGTAGTGCCGCTGCCCTCGGATATTCTCGCGGATTCATCGTCTAGCATCTCGTAGTTCAGCTTTCTAGCTTGCCATCCGATACGGTGCGCACTAATATTCCATGCTTGTCTTAACGTGCTTACTTCGAAGGATATGTACTGTGACGTATTTTTTTCGTAGCCAAACGATAACGGTCGAGAGCTTACGAAAACCCCACAATCTCATCCACACGTCACCTTCGGCCACGCACCTCCGTTCCTGCACCCGCGCTTCCGGTGGGCGCCAGCCAATTTTTGTATCGCCGGTATTGACAAACCGGACTAAACTGGGAGTCGAGTGGGACCTGGCTCGACTCCACTAACCCGCGATGCGGATCCTGGGACCTACGGATCCGCACGCTAACGATAACCGTCAATCCTTTTGGTCGCGAAGGATTGACAAAACGCAACCGGGTGCAGTCACGGAGCCGCGTGGTTGCGGAAATGCTCGGCCGCTCAGGCTGTGGGTTGTTGTAGAGGGGTCGTGATCCTTATTGGCCGATGAATAACGAGATCGTCATTATCCAACCGCGAAAACAATAATTTCAGAATTAATTTCTGAAACATCGGTAACACTCAACTAATTTTTATTAGTGAGTTACGAGAACCAATCGTACGCAAGCCCACACGCAAGCGTGCGGGGAGCGCGACAATCCGAAAACATCACGGGAACTAGCTCTACACCTCGCGTGAGCGAGAGAGAGACACAAACATCGAGATCTATCCGCACGCCCCACCCATCGCTTGCGCGCCAGCGATGGTGGGAGAGGCGCACGGGAGCTGTGCTCGAGCCGAAGGCCCGAGACAGACTGACTAGCGAAATCTCGATCAACGATATTCGCGTAATCGTTCGATAACTGTTCGATAACCGCAGCCCTCTCTCTCGGGTTACCTCCGAACCATATACGAGACCATAATGCCAAAATATGCCGGTATCCTTGTGAGGTCGCTCAGGATCGCATCCCCTGGTGCATCACGCGAGAACAGGGCACTTTCTCCACAAACAAAACATACACAGCACAAGGGGTCCCACCCTTGCCCGGAACCAAAAACCTCCGCCCGTTCTCCAGCGTGACGCACTCTTTTTATGGGGCGCAGGCATTGCAGCCCGACCTCCACGAATCCCTGAGCGAACCTCGTCGGGCGCACTCCACTGCCGGGTAGCTCATTTTCTCGAGCGTCACTCCGCACGACAGTGTCGTGCGCTCCGAACCCAAACACATTCACACACACACGCAAACGCAACCAATCATATCACAGTCACACTCATGACGAGACCCATCGGAATCCGAAATCTGTTCGATAACTGTGAGTTCTTTGGAGGGTAACCGAGAGAGAGAGACGGAACCCGCAACCGCAACGGTCACATCGGTACAAACGAGATCCTTGTGACCGTGATTCAAAAAATCACGTCACAGTACATATGGTCGCTCAGCGATTCCTCTTCACGTACCTCCCAGTTGCGTATTTTTGCTCGTATATCTTCGGTGACGATGGTGAGGTCCAGTATCGATGATTGGTTAAGCCTCTGGAAGGTAGGCTTCGTCCCCTCATTCACGACGATGAGTCCGTTTTCTGCGATCCAGTCAGTCATGACTTCACCGCGTTTGTCTGTGTAGCTCATCCCCCACTGCGGTGATTTCGCGTTGAAGTCTCCTGTAATTATTGCGCTTTCGTTGTTGTGTCTTATACGCTGGCCTATCTGCTCTCAACATCTTTCTAGGTCTTCGATGTCTTTGTTTCCCGAACAGTAGCAGCTATAGACGGTTATCTTGTTTGCTGTCACGAAAGCGTAGCCACTCCCATGGCCTTGGCTTGTGGTCGTCATGTTCGTATCGAGTATCTTGATCGCTACGTCCAGCTGTTCGTCATAGATCCAGTCGTTACGTTCCTTGATGGCCCGTTGGTTGGGTTCGCTTATTAGAACCAGGCTGGCTTTGAGCTTATGACCCGTCGCCAAGGCCAGGTCAACTGCGGGCCTACTCCTGTTGGTGTTAACTTGAAGAATTTTCGCCATTTCAGCTTACACTCGGCCTCGTTCTTTGCTTCTGACCTGCGGTTGCTGCTTGGGTGCATTTCCTGCTGCCAGACTGGTGTCCATCTTCGTTACAGAACACACAATGTGCGACGTCGCTGCAGCCCGCGGCTCTGTGGCCCGCTTTGCCGCATTTGAGGCAGAGATTTTCGCGCTCCGGTCCGGTACACTGGGCCTTCGTATGCCCGTGGCTCCAACAACGGACACATTTCGACTCCGTTGTTCCCTCGATCACTCTACAGATTGTCCAGCCGATTTTGATTTTCCCTAGGCCAGTGAGCTTGCGAGCTGTGTCTTCCGCCGCTATAACCGTAATGTTGTACCTGCCTCCGTACGTTGGCCTACGGGCGCTAAGCGTTACCCCGCTTGAGCTTGTTTCTGTGGCTTGCACGATCGCTTCTATTATCTCCTCGTCCGTCGTTACCTCGTCCAGGTCCTTGATGTGGAGTACTTTTTTTCTGGTATATACTGAGGCTAGAGCCCGGGGGAGATTCGTCTCGATTGCTTCCTTCAGGGCCTTTGCTTTGTCCGTGCCGTTGCTTATCGTGAGAAGGAGGTCGCCCGTTCTTGTCTCTTTTATGTCCTTCACTACGACGCCCAGGCCGTTGGGGTTGACAGACTGTTTCTCAAGTCTCAGTGTGTCAGCGTATGACTCGCCGTTCATCTTTATGAGGACGGCATCGCCTTTTGGTGCTTTTTCCCTTCGGGGCAGTTCTATTTCGGTTTGTGTCGATTTCTTATCTCGGTCTCTGTCGCGTCTGCTCTGGTAGGCCGTGATTCGCGTCCTCGTATCGGCAAATACAAAGCTGAGAACCCTGCTAACCAGTACCCCTAGTTCTCCTTTGATTAGCGGGATCGAGAGGGTGCTTCGATTGTCTTCGCGGACTTTCGCTTTAATGGCCTCCATCGCTCTGAAAATTGGTTTTGGATCTGGTGTCCTCTTGTCAGTCTGTTCCTCGATGATGGGATAGTAAATTTTCCTTGACGTCTAGTACAGTTCCCTCGTATCGTCTGGAAAACTCAGGGTCTGGATCATCGTCGCGATTTCCCCTGGCTGCTTCCTTTGCTGTCGTAGCCCTTTCAGACCACCAGAGTTTTCTATCGCCCGCTGGACGGAGGGATCGTCAGAATTGTAATCCTTACTACACGGAAGTATGATAGCGGCATCTGCAGGAGAGTCCCAGATTTGTCCGTTTTGAAGTTCGCAGGATGCAAAGACGTCATCATCCCAAGTTGCGTCGTCAATTTGCAGGAAGGCGTAGAACGTCCCGTCACCTCGGGCCTGTTGTCGTTTCTGCAGTCGAGCTTGGGCCTTCATGCACTCCTCGCAGTTTGTGAGGGAGCTAGCTTCGTTGCCGCTCTCTCGTGCTTCCCGGAGCTTCGTCCGGAGCTCCTCGATTTCCCGCTCCTGTTTTCTTATGTCCTTTCCGTTAGCAGTTGTGCTGCTAGCTTCGACAAGCCAGCGACTCAGCTCCTCGTTATCCAGTTGTTCCGCCTTGAAAGCAAGCCTACTGCTGATCTCTTTTATTTATTTCTCGACATTATACGCTTCCTTTACTGCTTTTTCGAGAGACTTTATATCCTTGCACACTTTGTCAAGGATTTTCTTGAAAAGCGCTCCATTGGGGTTGCCGGCAGCAGGGACGGGATCCGGTGGGGAATCAATCCTTTTTCGCTTGCTCACCTGGGTGTCTCGGAGAGTCTCTCTCGGCGACATAGCTGAGCTACACCCTACGAGGTCTTTTTCGGGTAGCGAGGTTGAACGGCCTCTAGGAGGGGTCCTAAGTAGGCAATCCCGCCTGATAATTGGCTCCATTGAAATTCCAGTAGCTTCTTGAGTGATCCCAGCCTGGTTATCCACTGGGGCTCCGCAGTCATTTGATGACGATCCAGACAGGCCTGCTCCACCACCACACTTCTGGACCGGTACTAGGGTATCCCTCCCCTGCACCGTAGACTCCTTCTTCTTGAGTACCGAGCTCACGTTTGGTTTATTATTCGGGGCTCCTTCCCCTATCCTGTTTGGTCCGCGGGAGGTATTTTATTTCCCTCCGCCCCTTCCATCCCATCAGAGTCCAGAATGGATAAGCTTTCCCCTATCCGCCACCTGGGTGCGCTCCACGTAGGGGTTTCAGGCTCCCCCTGTGGAATGACAATGACAATGACAATGACAATGACAATGACAATGACAATGACAATGACAAGCCACAGGGGGAGCCTCCCATTGGAAGTTCTAATGTATTCTGTGCCCGCTAATATTGTACATCCGCCTGTAATGTGGTCTATTGTTTCTATATGGTGATTACACAGTCTGCATTTGTCTGTCGTTGTGTTGTGGTCTTTGATTATGTGTTTGCTGTAGTATCTGGTGTTAATGACTTGGTCTTGAATTGGGATCATAAATCCTTCGGTTTCACTATAAATATTGCTTTTTCTGAGCCACATGTTCGATGCTTGTTGGTCAATGTATGGTTGTGTCAGGTGGTGTGGGTGTTTGCCATGCAGTGTTTTTTGTTTCCAGTTTTCTTTCTTTACGTCCGTCGTTATAATATTGTCCGTTGGGTTGTATGTGTTGTTATTGAATTTTAGTGGTGTGGCTGATGTGTTTGCGTGGATGATTGCTTTGTGTATGTCGCTGGTTTGTGCTCGTTGTATGAAGTATTTTCTAAGGTTGTCTATTTGATTGTAGTTAGCGTTTCTGATGTCAATAAATCCTCGTCCTCCGTCTTTTCTGTCTATTGTGAATCTTTCTATTGCTGAGTGGATGTGGTGCATTCTGCGCTTGTAACATTCTGAGCGTGTGAGGGTGTTGAGCGATTCTAGGTCTGTGTTGCTCCAGTTTACTATTCCAAAAGAGTATGTCAGTATCGGTATTGCAAATGTATTGATTGCTATCGTTTTGTTTCTCGCTGTTAGTTCTGTCTTCAGTATTCTAGATAGTCTGTGTTTGTATTGTCTCTTCAGTTCGTCTTTGATTATTGCGGGTTCAATTCCTATTTTCTGTCTGTAGCCCAGGTATTTGTAATCGTCTGTGTGGTCCATTGCTTCTATGCGATTGTTATTGTTGTTGTCGTCGAGTATGTAGTCTTCTTGTTTAGTTTGTTTTCCTCTAATTATACTGTTCTTTTTGCATTTGTCTGTTCCGAACGTCATGTTTATATCTGTGCTGAAAGTTTCTGTTATTTTGAGTAGGTGGTTAAGTTGATGGTTTGTCGCTGCTAATAGTTTGAGATCGTCCATGTATAGTAGGTGGGTGATTTTGTGTGGGTGTGTTCCGGTGATTTTGTATCCGTAGTCTGTCTTGTTTAGTATGGTAGATAAAGGGTTCAATGCCAGGCAGAACCAGAAAGCACTTAGTGAATCTCCTTGATATATTCCACGTCTGATCGTTATCGGTTGTGATGTTATATTGTCTGTGTTTGTTTGAATGGTCAGTGTAGTGCTCCAGTTTTTCATTATCGTGTCCAGGAAATCTATTAATTTAGAATCGACTTTATATATTTTGAATATGTGAATTAACCATGAATGAGGTATGCTGTCAAAAGCTTTTTTGTAGTCTATGTATGCAAAGTGCATTGATCTTTGTTTGATTTTAGCCTGGTGTGTTATTTCTGTATCTATTATTAACTGTTCTTTGCATCCTCTTGCTCCTTTGCAACATCCTTTCTGTTCTTCACTAATTATGTTGTTGTGTGTTGTGTGTTCGGTAAGTTTTTGTGTAATGATAGAAGTTAGTATTTTGTATATTGTCGGTAAACAGGTTATGGGCCGGTACTTTTCGGGATTCGTTGTGTCTGTTGCGTCTTTCGGTTTCAGGTATGTCGTTCCTTGTGTGAGTGTTTGTGGCATTGTATGTGGTCGGGTCATGTACTTATTGAATAGTTTGGTTAAAGGTGAATGCATTGATGTGAATTTCTTAAGCCAGAAGTTTGCTATTTTATCTCTCCCGGGTGCCCTCCAGTTCTGCGTGGCATTGATTGTTCTAGTTACGTCTTCTTGTGTGATTGTTATTTCGGGCATCTGTTGTATTGTACTGTATTTGTCCGTTTCTGTCTGTATCCAGTGTGCGTGTTGGTTGTGTTGCGTTGGGTTTGACCATATGTTTTACCAAAAGTGTTCGACGTCTTTTATGTTTGGTGGTTGGTTTACTGTGATCTTTGTGTCGGTTTGTGTTTGGTAAAACTTTCTTTGATTAGTGTTGAATGTTTGGTTCTGTTTCCTTCTGTTATTGCTTTTCTTGTATCGTCTAAGTCGTTTGGCTAGTGCTTGTAATTTTTGTTTTTTTTCGTCTAACAGTTCTATTGCTTCTTGCTTCGATTTGACTTGTATTGTTTTTTGCTTCTTGTTTGATATTCTTTCCGATATGATTTGTGTTAGCTGACCGATTTCTTTCCTTAGTTTTTGTATTTTGTTCTGTAGTCTGTGCTGCCAAGCTGGCGTTATGTGTTTCTGAGGTCTGTTAGTCGTGTTTGTTTCTTTCTGTGTGTTGTGTATTCTTATTGTCGTGAGTGCTCCGGTGTAGATTAGTAGCTGGAGGTCTTCCATAGTTGTATCGTCGTTAATTTTGTTGTGTATGATTGTATTGATCTGCGTTATTGTCCTCTCGATGTGTTGGTTGTCTGGTAGTCTGTGTATGAACGGTCTGGTGTCTGTGCTCGCGTTTTCGTATTGGATGAATGTTAGTTCAAATTTGTCTTCTATTTCTGTTCTTTGTGTCAGATCTTGTAGTGTTTGTATTTGTTGTTGTTGTTGTTGTTGTTGTTGAAATTCTGTCTGTGGTTGTTTAGTTGAATTTACTTGTTCGTGTTCGTGTTCGTGTCTGTTTGTTTGTTGATGCTGATTATTCTCTGTTTGTTCTCTTGATTGTGAATTGGTTCGTTCTAGTAATTGACGGGCCTGTTGTTTGATGTTGTCGAGTTCTGGTTGTGGTATTCTATTGTTTCTAAAGATGGTTCTAACTTGATCTGCTAAACGTTGTTCTGAGATCAAGTGGAGTTCTGGGAATGTGTGGATGAATGCGGTATGTAATTGTGAACCGTATGAAATTCTATTAGTTCCTAAATTAGTAATTTGGTAGTAGCAGAGGATGAGGTGTCGGTTGATAGGGTCTGACCATCTCATCCGCTGTCTTCGGTGTCCAGCTAGGGTGGTTGCAGGCATGAGATCCTGCAAAACACTACTACCCATATAGCATTTTGACATACATTTGATATCCATTGTATATACTCCTGAGGATATTGAATATCCTATGTATATACCGATATACGGCAGCGTATATCTAATGGATATCCATTGTATCAGCAAAGGAGACACTTTCTTATATCCATTGCATATACATTGTATATACTCGCGTATATGCATAGTATGTCCGTCGGATATACGGTATATACGCGTATATCCGATGAACATACTCTGCATATACACGGGGACATCATATGTATATACAATGTACTAAAAAACTGTCTCGCAGGTATATAAAGAAAGGGAAAAAAAATAGGAGACGCGGGGACTCGATCCAGGGTTCTCGCGGTTACTAGTCCGGCGCGCTGCTCACTGCGCTACGCCGACTTCGATGAATATGGTATTATTGATCTCTCATAAAAGCTAACCATTGTGACTTAGGAACTTCGCGAAGTAAAGTCGGAGTTCGCATGTACAAGTATATATGGACTATATACAGACCATGTCGTCTATATATAGACTATATAGAGTCTATAAATAACCTATATATAAATTGTATTTTCCCAATTCCATATATAGTTTATATATAATTTTCTTACTTGGGTGTTGATAGCTTGATTTTTTTTTTGGACATGTATAGATATACATTGGATATTATATGAATATGTCGATGAAACACGTTCACATAAGAGTATTTGGCGTATATCCATATAATGTGCAATGGACACCCGTGCAGGTATATACATGCATGTAAGTCGTATAGATATCCATAGAACACCTTTTCCGGTATGTCGACATAAGAGTTTTTGCCGCATGTCCATACAATATATTTTGAACGTTCGTGCATGTATATACATGTATGTAAGTCGTATGGATATCCATAGAACATCCGGTGCTGTATGTCCACATAAGGGTATTTTCCGTATATCCATACAATGTGCTTTAAACGTTCGTACATGTACATACATGCATGTAAGTCGTATGGATATCCATGGAACATCTGGTGCCGTATGTCCACTTAAGGGTATTTTCCGTATATCCATACAATGTGCTTTAAACATTCGTGCATGTACATACATGCATGTAAGTCGTATGGATATCCATAGGATATACAGGATATCTTTTTCACATTATGGATATCCAATGGATATACATGGAACATTTGGTGCTATATGGGTAGCTGGTGCTGTCTCGCTGTAGCCGTGTCCGTGGAGTTGGGTTGATCGGGTGTAGGGTTCAGGCGGTGTTCCCGACCGTGGCACCGCCTGTCCGAGGCTTCTTCTTCGTCGTTGAAAACCTAAAAAACACACTATAGGGAGGTTACCCCTATAGTGGTTTGGCTCGGGTCCGCGTGTGTGCCATACACGTAAGGCATTAGATGCCCTCCCCTGCGGGATTATTATTATTATTATTATTATTATTATTATTATTATTATTATTATTATTATTATTATTATTATTATTATTATTATTATTATTATTATTATTATTATTATTATTATTATTATTATTATTATTATTATTATTATTATTATTATTATTATTATTATTATTATTATTATTATTATTATTATTATTATTATTATTATTAT
Organism: Diplazon laetatorius; assembly: GCA_963662125.1. Taxonomy (NCBI): domain Eukaryota; kingdom Metazoa; phylum Arthropoda; class Insecta; order Hymenoptera; family Ichneumonidae; genus Diplazon; species Diplazon laetatorius. The sequence goes on along the minus strand of OY759154.1, from coordinate 19,657,162 downwards.
TATTATTATTATTATTATTATTATTATTATTATTATTATTATTATTATTATTATTATTATTATTATTATTATTATTATTATTATTATTATTATTATTATTATTATTATTATTATTATTATTATTATTATTATTATTATTATTATTATTATTATTATTATTATTATTATTATTATTATTATTATTATTATTATTATTATTATTATTATTATTATTATTATTATTATTATTATTATTATTATTATTATTATTATTATTATTATTATTATTATTATTATTATTATTATTATTATTATTATTATTATTATTATTATTATTATTATTATTATTATTATTATTATTATTATTATTATTATTATTATTATTATTATTATTATTATTATTATTATTATTATTATTATTATTATTATTATTATTATTATTATTATTATTATTATTATTATTATTATTATTATTATTATTATTATTATTATTATTATTATTATTATTATTATTATTATTATTATTATTATTATTATTATTATTATTATTATTATTATTCACGCCCAAACTTTTATTTACCACTTCCAGAGGAAGCACCCGAAAGCGTACGAAGAAGATTATATCGCTTATAAAAAATTTAAAAAATCTGAAGCCGATAAAGAAGGTTCTTCAGCTGGGCGAAAAAAAACGATTCTTGCAATTTTTCGCAGTCAGTGTACGGGGACAATGTGACCAATTACATTCTGGAGAGCGGTGCCCCTTTTGCGACCGTAGAAATGCAATCTTTCCGTAAAATATTCGATGGTAAAAGGATTTGTATAGTTACATTTGATATATTATTGCGATACATGGGTCATTCGATACATGTTAATCGCAATTTCCTAGATTTGAATATAAAAAAAAGAGGCGTGCCATTGAAGCACATGTCACGACGTACGCTCGAACGTCGTATCCACACGTCGCATCGTCGTCAAATGGACCGTATTCTGACGGAATTAAAAGATACCGCGATTTACGTCTGCACAACGGCTGATATTTGAACGGCAAATAGTCGCACGTTTTCAGGTGTCACAGCCCATTGGGTGAGTTCGGGAAATTGATGGTAAAATTGCCATAGAAAAATATTTTCAAACAACCTTCGGCGTAATAAAATATGTTTTCGTAGATTGATCCTTCTGCTGCCATAGCATGTCGAAGGTTTCCCGGATCCCACACCCACGATCGAATCGCAAACTTGTTGGAAGAGATTCACATAGCTTTTGGTCTCGACTCACAAAAATTCGTTGCCACAGTCACGGACAACGCGAGCAATTTCAAAAAAGCTTTCGAAGCATTTGGCGTGGACGCCGTGGACGTCGCCGAAAATGTTGATGTCGACCGGACGTGTGCCTCTGATTCCGATACTGAGGTACGTTCAGATGATGTGGGTTCAGGCGAAATCGAAAACGCTGTCCCGGATTACGGTGGCGATCACGTTGATTTGTTTAGTGGCTTGCCGCGCCATTTCAAGTGTGCAAGCCACACATTGAATCTGTTGGCGACCACGGATGTTTTGAAAACGATCAAAGCATCTAAAGCGTTGTCGTCGAGGTTCAATAAAGTTATAGCACGTTGCCAATGCTTGTGGAACGTTTTACGTTCCCCAAAACGACGAGAGATATTAACCCAAACACTCGGGCAATGTCTCTCAAGACCTGTAGTGGTGAGATGGAACTCTCTTTACAAAGCGCTGCAGCAAATTTATGATCTGCGCGGAAAAATCGATGAAGCTAATACGATCCTAAGCATTTCGAATCCGCTGAAAGACACTGATTACGTATTCATTTCTGAGTACCTCGAGTATTTGAAGCCGGTCGCGGACACACTCGATAGGCTCCAGGGTGAAAAGTCGTGTTTTTATGGATGCCTTTTACCGGGTCTTGTCTCGCTGCGCCGTAAACTTAATCAGACCAAGCTGAGCGGGAAGTTGGACTATTGTCAAACGATCGCGGTTGACTTGGTGGAAAATCTAGAAAATCGCTTTACCGATTTTTTCAAAGTCGTCGGAAACGGTGAATTCGCGGCGCACAGTGGCCAATATGCCCGATTTAGGTGGACAAAATTGATGTTTTCATTCCAAATTTTTTGTATTGGATCTTGTCCAGGGATGTCTGAAAGAAACGAAAATGACACTACCAAGTTCCGGAGCACATCCATTACGCGTTGAGTAACGTATGAATGAGAGTTATTTACGATTTCACGACCGATTTCGACTAAATTTTTATACTTCTAAAAGCTTGTCTCCACACGGACCATGGTACTTTTAATTTTCATGGTAATTTTTCTTGGATCATGTAGAGCCCGAAGAAGCAATACCTTTTTTTTGGATTTTTAGATGAACTAACCGAATTTGGCACATTTTTGAATTCAAATTTTTAGCGAAAATGTTGCACATCCACGAATTCAATCGTGTCTAATCGTCAAAAACCAGAAAAAACCAGAATGGTTTTTTCACCATAATTACCGCTGAAGCCTCCTCTTTCCAGCCCTACCAAGGTTTTTTTGCGCATTTTTGCGCTAAGCCCGTTTTTTTGCACTTGTTACCGCAAAAAAACTCGAAACGGTATCCCCGCGTTACGGAAAATTACCCGGATAACTTTAGGAATTTTCAACAAGTTAATTTAAGTATGACATTTTTCGACGCAGTAAGGTTCCAATGATGGAGTAGAATATGAAATCACAGTTTTAAACCAAAATTTGATATGGCGTGTGCCCTTTATTTTGGATTTTGTGTTTCATCGATTCGCAGGCGTATTTTGTATTTCTCGGTAAAAATGGTAACAACATTTATAGAGAATTTTATCAAGATTATTTTCAAAAAAAAAAATTTCGAATTTTTTTGAAAAAAAAAAAAAAATTAAAATTTTTTGCAATTTCGTCTTTGCATGTCCCATGCATGATTCTTCGATCTAAGATAAATTGAATTAATCGGGGTCTACAAACGGGAAATTTCAATTTTTATATTTCATCGTATAGATTAATTTTTCTTTTAAGTTTTCTACGGTTGTTTTGTCTTTCACTTGTTTCGCCGGTCGGCTGTTTTATGCATTGTTTTATCGGTTGCTTTGAATACATATTATCCGAGCTCATAGTTGACTGATGCAAGTCAATCAGTTGTATCGTTAAAAAAATTATGGAAATTACATCTGGTAAGTTACATTTGAATTTTTGAAAGCAAATTATTATTATTATTATTATTATTATTATTATTATTATTATTATCTTTTTTTTTTCAAAGATGTCAAGATTCCACGTGTAGAATTCATTACGAGATAGCAGGGGCTTAAGAAGAAAGTACGAAATGAACAATTACTGGACTACGTTATACAGCTCAGTTCAGCAAGTTCAGCTGAAAGTGTCACCAAATTAAGCTTTTTAAAAAGGACTGTGGACTACTGGTGTCGTAAAATTGGTGAGAGATGGGAGCGAAGTCAACGTAAATCAGATGTATTTACTAAAGTTTTCGGCGATTGGATACGAGGTCCCGATTTTGAATTCAGCGTTAAGTATATAGCGGAACCTGACAACTCTGGTCGTCCGAATAAAGATTTTGCTGATGCTTCCGAAAAGACTAAAAGAAGGAGAGTTGAAGAATTGTTAAAAATCAATCCTGACAAATTAGTCCACGCCACAAAGCTCTCTCTGTTCGCTTGCGGCAACAGAACCGCTGCTAAGCTCGTAAAAGAGGCTGCTGATTCACAGCAACGAATCCCGAAGTTCATGGAGGACGAGCGTCGTCGCTTGTCAGCGGAGCAAGCTTTGGCGTTATTTATTGACTGTAAGCTCAGTAAGCATACATATACTCAACTAAGGGAAACGTCAAAGAAAGCAGGTCATGATCTGTATCCTCCGTATTATAAAATCACTGAAGCCAAAAAATGTTGCTGCTTGCCGGATGTCTCAGTTACTGTAACCGAGAAGAGAGTTGACATGCCACTACAATCAATATTGGACTTGACAGCGCAAAGGCTGTGTCAGGCACAGTATCCAGTTTTGCAGTACTTAGTTGCAGAGGGAGCTTTTGAGTTCACCCTCTATAGCAAATGGGGCTGTGATGGAAGTGGTGGACATAGCACCTATGAACAAAAATTTGACGACGACTCTTGCAGTGACGCAAGTTTATTGATGTTTTCCTTCGTACCAATACATCTGCAAACGTCAAGCACGGCTGTGTACGCCTGGAAAAATCCAGTCCCGGGCTCAACCAGATATTGCCGTCCTCTAAAATTTCTATTTGCTAAGGAAACAACCGCTACCATTGTCGCCGAAACGGATCTCGTCAGAGACCAAATCCGTGAGTTATTGCCAACCTGCATGCTTGTCGACGCAAAAGAAATCCGTGTTAAACATGAATTGGTTTTGACAATGGTTGATGGGAAAGTGGCGAACGCATTGACGAAAACCAAATCTACCCAGGCGTGTTTCATATGTGGAGCTACTCCCAAACATATCAAGGGTGCCCTGCCACTTCCTCCGGACAAACCGGAGAATTACGCTTTCGGAATGTCGACTCTCCATGCCTGGATCCGATCATTCGAGTTCCTACTCAATATAGCATACCGGCTGGAACTATGTACAAAGAGGGTATCACATGATGAAGATAAGCAGACGAAAGAAAAGAAAAAGAAGCTGATCCAGCAAGAATTCCAGAGACAAACAGGACTCCATATAGATAAGCCCAAACAAGGCCTGGGCAATTCAAACGATGGGAATACGGCCAGACGATTTTATGAAAATGCCGAAATCAGTGCTTCAATAACTGGGCTGGATAAAGATCTAATAATCCGTTTTAGAGTTATCCTGCAGGCCATGTCCTCTGGCTACGAAATCGATGTTGCGAATTTTGAGGTCTATGCCACTTAAACGAAAGAGCTACTCAACTCGCTGTACCCTTGGTATGAGATGAGCCCCACGGTTCACAAGATTCTCGAGCATGGCGGGCAAATCATTCGTCACCACTTGGTGCCCATTGGTCAACTCACAGAAGAGGCACAAGAAGCCCGAAATAAAGAGTGCAGGAAATATCGACTTAGCAACACCAGGAAGAGTACCCGATCACTCACCAACAGAGATCTGCTTGTCATGCTTTTGGTCTCGTCCGACCCAGTGGTTGCCAGTCACAGGACACCAATTAGGAAATCGGGTAAGCCTCTAGATGGACTCGTTCGAGCTTTGCTTGCACCAGGTATCCCACCACAACAAAGTGAAGATCCCCAAACACTAATCAAGGACGTGATCGAAAGTGAAACGGCAACATCTCCAGGCAACGACGACGAGTGGCGTAGCACTTCAGATAGTGATTGAAAGTTCCGTTGCTAAATTTGACAATTACAATTCCAGAATTTTCCAAATTCTTCAGTTTTTTGGAATTCGTAAATGTAATTGAATTTATTTATTTAACGTATAAATAAATGAATTGAAATTTATTTATTCATTTCATTCTTTTGAATTCATTAATTCATTAATTTTTTAAATTAAATTAATTTTTTTTAATCAAATAAAAAAAAAAGATGTTTTTTTTTATTCAAAATAGGGAGTACATTTTTTTTCGAAGAATTGATTTTTTTAAAAATTATCGGAATTTTTTTTTCAAATAAGGAATACGGACTACACATGTACTTCGTCCTCCCACGTTTGTCAATTCCGGCGTACATTTGTACTCCGTATTTTGTATTTAAAAAAAAATGTTTCATGTAATTTGAAAAAAAAATTGCGTTTTTCGATAAAAATGCCCTTAATTACTACATCTGAAATAATGGAGGAAAAAATCTGACAAAATTCAGGTACATATAGGTTATCAAGGACTACATCTTGACAAAATTTAAAAAGATTCGGAGGGGCGGGGGGTCATCCAAACCGATGCCTATAATTTATGGAGTTTACATTTCACCACGACAAATAAATCGGAAAATTTTTAGAGTAAAAACACGATTTTTAGTGGTTTTCGGACAAAAAACAAGTGAAGGATGCATTTCAGACATATGAAATAGGGTATATTCATGATTAGGGTGAAAATTTCCTATAAGATTGCATTCTATCGAGCATAAATAGTTTTGTCCACCTGAATCGGGCATATTGGCCACTGTGCGGCGGTAGCAGCAGTATTGCAACCGCAGTTCAAAACGCGGTGGCTGAGATGCCTTAGCTCCGCCGCACAGGTCAAAGTTCGGGAGGCTGTGATGGAGGCAGCGAAGGAAGCATCGAAACGCCCTCCAAGCCGTCAGTCGATCGTAAGTCAACAACCGTCTGTTTTTAACGACGATTATGACTTCGGTGAAGATGATATACCCGCAAGCAGCGGTGATTCTTCTTTTGGCGAGTCGGCAACGGAATTGCAAATGCGGGCTTATATGAATGATCCCTGCAGCGAGAATATGTCGGTTATTGATAAATATCCCGAAATCAAAGATTTCTTTATAATGTATAATACACCGCTACCGTCATCTGCACCGGTTGAAAGGTCATTTTCGTATGCGACAATGACGAATCTGCCTCGGTACAATCGTCTAACGGACGACAATTTCGAAATTCGGACACTGGCAAGATGCAATTCAAGCATCTCATAAATACCTGTACGGGTAAGTTAAGCAAGAAGTACGCTTAAGCCTCACTATTCCCACCCCCATTAAGCGATGGTTGAAAGAGAATCACGTTGTCTCCAAGCAGTGATAAAAATTCGAAGAATAGGTCTGAAATACTTTTTTCTGAATTCTCGTTGAATAAATCGTCTCTCAATCTCAGAGATGATACAATTTTTTAATAAGAACTATCTCAGAGAACAATGTGCATTAGTGCAATTTAAAATGTTTTTATGACACGCCGTGCGTAAAATGCGGTTTTACCCACGCTTCGCGTGGGCAAATCCCCATTTACACACGTTGTGACATAAAATTGTATACGATACTATTTTTTCATATGTTATGATCGGATAAAATATTTCAATACATTTGATTGTCAACAAATTGGATAAAAATTATTTTGATGTTAAAAGATATATATCACATGAAGCAGCAGAGCTAATGATTGATAAATCTTTAGATGACGTTTCTCAAAAATATTGATTGCACCTAGGAGTTATTGCTGAATAAATTGAAATATAATTCCTCCTTTAGAATATAACGCTCGAAAACTATTTTTAACAATAGATGTTTTTGGAGTAAATCGGGTAAATTGTGTAACTGGAATATTCAGGGACAATGGGTCCCATTCGCAAGAAAGAACGCGTTTACGAAGGCATGTTCGAACTCACGAAGGAAGACATCACGGTTCAGTATCACGGCGTTGATCCGTAAATCGTCACGCAATTGTTCGAACGATTGTTTTATTTCATGTGCGCAAGAGCGTTGAACAAGTAGTAGTAGTTGTTGTTTATTGACAATACATGGCTAACATTTATTTATAATTATTATTATCATTATCACTATTCTTACAGTATCGCCCTGTATCGCCAATGGGCCATCGACCTGAGTCCTTCAGCCCGTGATTTTTTTTTTTTTTTTTCGTGTGTTTGATTTAATTTTTGTTTGAATCTTAATTTCCTATCTCTTCTATTTCCATGGGATCGCCGGCCATAGTCACCAGACGTTGGTGTATGGTCAATGCTGGGTGTTCTGCTATGCGGTTTACATGAAGTAGGGGTTTGTTACAAAGTTGGTTGATATTGTTTATTTGGTTTTTTGCGAATTTCCTGCTGAGCTGCTTGGTACGGGTTATGATTGGTGTGATTCCTGTTAATTCATATAGTAGCGTGTTGGGCGGGTTATGCAGTGGATTTGCTGGGTGTCGGATGCGAGTGAGACTTCGGATCGCGCAGGTCTCTGCAGTTTTAATTTTTTTCAATGCATTTTCCTTGCAATTCAGCATGAGTGTGTGGCCATATTCTATAATCGGTCGGCATATGCTCTTGTAAATTTTGGTTCGTTGTTTTATATGTAGGTTGCGGTTTTTGAATGTGATACTCCTGAAATGTGCTGCTCTTGTTTTTACTTTTTTTTTCACTCGTTCGAGGTGACAGTTGAAGTTGAGTTTGTGATCAATCTGTATACCCAGGTACTTTGCGTTGTGTACTGCCGAGATTTCTGCATCGAGCATATGTATTTTCGGAGAGTGTGGTGCTATCTTATGGTTGAATATTGTCAGTTATGATTTTTGTGGGTTGGGTTTGAGTCGCCAGTTATTGAACCAGGCTATTGTTTTTTGTACTAAGCTTTGTAAGGTTGCTATGCTGTTTTCTACGTTGGTATCGTGAGTGATTAGTACCGTATCATCGGCAAATTGTAACAGGTACTTATTCGGATTAACGCGTTCCTTGTTATTTAAATCGTAGTTGTAAATGTCGTGGCAGTAAATGTTATAAAGAAATGGTGATAATGGTGAGCCCTGCGGTACGCCTTGTTCTGGAGTGAATTCATGAGATACAGCGGTTTCAATTCTGGCTTTAGTGTTCGGGATTCCAGGAAGTTTTTTACTAAGTAAATTAAGGTTGTGGGGCTCTCGAGACGGTGGAGTTTGAAAAGAAGCCCCTTGTGCCATACGCTATCAAACGCTTTCGCTATATCGAGGAATAGCGCTGCTGATTTTTTTTTCGATAGTTTTGCCGCTTCAATATTCGAAACTAGGATGGTGAGCGCGTTCAACGTCGATTTTCCGCTTCTGAACCCGAATTGATATTTTGGAATGCAGTGTTCTAGTGCTTGTTCCAGCCTGCGTTTTATAAGTCTCTCAAAGATTTTTCCGATCGATGGTAAAAGTGTGATGGGTCTAAAATTATTAACGAGGCTGTGGTCTTGCTTTGGTTTCGGGATCGTTATTATTATTCCCGATTTCCAGAGGTGGGGAAAGTGGGGCTTTTCGAGGCAGAAGTTAAGAATGTCTATGATGAATTCGTGTGCTCGCTGTGAGAGTTGCTTGACGATGCCTATCGGAATATTATCCATACCTGCGGCAGTGTTCTTGCATTGCTTTATTATTTCGTAGTATTCTTTTCTTGTAATCGTTCTGACTGTCTCTTCTGTTGAGTACGGACGGCTGAAGTATTCCTCATACCAGTTGGTTACTTCTCTATAGTTTTCTTCGTTGTAGTTGGGGTCGTTGCCAATAGTGTATGTTTTTTTGAAATGTTCTGCGAAGGCTCTAGCTTTTCATTGCTCTCTGTTGATATCACTCCGTTGTCATTGATGTGGGAGGTTGATTGGATTGCTTGTTTATATTTCGAGAGTCTTTTTACAATTTGCCAGTAGTTTTTTCCTTGTGCCTGCCGAATCGCGTCACATGCTTTTAACCAGGTGTGTGTTCTGTATTGGTAGATCATTGCTTGGATATTTTTATTGAAGTTGTTGAGTTTAGTTTTGAAGAGGCTACAGTGGTTTCTCTGATATTCTCTATATAGCTGTCTCTTAATTTTGATTTGCCTCATGATAAATGGTGGGAGTGTGTGCTGGAAAAATTGTCGTTTTGTTTTCGGGGTATATTCTGAAATTGCTTCTCCTAGGTTGTTATTGAATTCTTCGATAGTACCTTCGGTAATTGTTGTATTTATCTGTGTATCTAGAAAGAGGTTTAATTTCCGGTTAATCTTGTCTAAATCCGCTTTGTGGTAGTTTGGTTTTTCCGTTCTATTTGGTGTGTCTGGTGACCTGTTTGTGTCGAATGTTATAAGAATTGCAAGATCAGAGCCAATGTCTGGAATGGTCTCAATGCCAATAAAGTTTTGTCTAATATTTTGTGTGCAGAACAGGAGGTCAGGCGTAGTATCTCTATTATTCGGCATTAAAAAGGTTGGTGGTGTGTTTATCTGCGTAAAGTTTGAGCTCTGTATAAAATCTGCTATTTGAATGCGTTTACGTCGGTTTGGGTTAAAGTCTCCTAGAAGAATCGCATATTTGTACAGGGTGGAAAGAAATTAATGGTCATCCTTTTACCAGGTGAATCTTCAGGTCATGTTTGGCGAAGATCTACAAAAATATCGTGCCGCAAAATTGATTTGACCTTGGCAGTCAAGGTCAAATTTTTTTATTGTCTCAAAAAACCTGGCTTGTCAAGAGAAACAAAAGTCTCAATGGGGCCATAGGTCAAAACCGCGATCTTCCATGTGAAAAAGCAGTTCAAAGACAAAAAAAAATCGGAAAATTTTTTTTCCTTGCAATATTGCTTAATCGGAATCACTTATAATCATATAACCATAAAAGAAGCCTTTTATCGCTGAGCCGAAAACTTCTATTGAAATAAATGACGAAAAATCACCGTTGCCCGACTCTGACCGCGAGGAAGTGAATGAGCGCATGATGGGTAATTTTTTTCCTCGTTCCATCGTTCAAAGTCGTGTGTGTGTGTGTGTGTGTGTGTGTGTGTGTGTGTGTGTGTGTGTGTGTGTGTGTGTGTGTGTGTGTGTGTGTGTGTGTGTGTGTGTGCGCGCGCGTGCGCGTGCGTGCGTGTGTGTGTGTGTGTGTGTGTGTGTGTCGTGTGTGTGTTGGTGTGGGTGTGTGCGTGAGTGTGCTTGCTGCTTTCCGATTGTTTTGCCGAGTCGTCTTCTTACGCACGTTTACCTGGATATTTTGACGAGTATGACGCCGACGTGGAACCCAAAGAATTGACCCGTTGGCTCTCATTGCCCTGAACATGCGAGCTTGAACTTCCGCTTCAACATGTCGTCCTCCATCACGTAGGCACGTTTGCGGCCTCTCCACCAAATTCGTCCTAACGGGGACGAGGAAGTCACGGTTTCTTGACAGCCTTGCTATGCCATCGTCTATCTTGCGTCGCAGATCAGCTACCGTCCTTACTGCCCTACCAGATCGGTAAACCCTAAGCCTTCAAAGCTCCCCAAAAGAAAAAATCTAAACACACACACACACACGCACACACACACACACACACACACACACACACACACACACACACACACACACGACTTTGAAAGATGGAACAAGGAAAAAATTACCTATCATGCGCCCATTCACTTCCTCGCGGTCAGAGTCAGGCAACGGTGATTTTTTGTGATTTATTGCAATAGAAGTTTCCGCCTCAGCGATAAAAGGCTTCTTTTATGGTTATATGATTATAAGTGATTCCGATTAAGCAATATTGCAAGGAAAAAAAAATTTCCGATTTTTTTGTCTTTGAACTGCTTTTTCACATGGAAGATCGCGGTTTTGACCTATGGCCCCATTGAGACTTTTGTTTCTCTTGACAAGCCAGATTTTTTGAGACAATAAAAAAATTTGACCTTGACTGCCAAGGTCAAATCAATTTTGCGGCACGATATTTTTGTAGATCTTCGCCAAACATGACCTGAAGATTCACCTGGTAAAAGGATGACCATTAATTTCTTTCCACCCTGTACATCTTACATTTTATTAATATTGTATTTTCTATGTGGCTGCTATTGTGTACATATACCAGTATGATGTGTAGTCTTTCGTCCAAGAATGGTATTTAGACGTGGAGCGCATTGTTCATAGCGTTGTTGATTTTGGGTGGGTTTCTTTCCTCATTCTCAAAGCCGGCTCGAATTGGAAGATCGAACCTCCTCTTATGTTTGTGTTGATTACTATTCTTCTATTGTATGTTTGATGATTAAGCTCTTGTTTTGGTAACAGTTGACGTTAGCATATAACAGTTTAAGAGCCATTGTTCGGTATATTGCAGCTCGAACCTTGTATCGGTTGTGTCGGCGATGGGGCCTCAGGATTGTCGAGATCCATCATTAGAATGTACATCCAGTTACCTGTGAAGACGACTGTAGTATCGATGTTCAGCTCTTTAATGAAACGTTTTTTTAGTTTTTGTATGAGCTCTTCTCTGTTGTGTGCTGTTGGGTCGTTTATCTTTCTGGTGTACGTGTTGATTATGGTGTCATGAGCTGTTATCGGCTTGTGAATGCGATTATTTTTCCATTTCGGTTCTATTTCGCTGCTTTTTTTGTTTAGTAATTTTATCTGTGTATTGGGGATGCCTACGATTGGTTTCGTGGGTCGTTTCGGACATTTAATCGACCAAGCCACGTGGTCGGTTGTTTCGCAGGCGGTGCATTTTATCGGCAGGTTTTGCTTGCATCTTTCTGTTCGGTGGTCTCCTTCGCATTTGCTGCAGAGTGCGCTGTTGGGGCAATTTTCGATGGCGTGCGTAAACTGTGTACATTGTGTGCATGGTTGAGGTAGGGGTGGGGGTGGACTGCTCGCTTCCGCTCGGAAGTGTTTACTTAGAAGGAATACACCTTCGTTCATGAGTTTATGGAAAGCATTTAAATCGCCAGTTATCACTCTTACCAGTGTTGTGGGCTTCGATGTCGCCCGAGATATAATCCGCTTACAAAACCGGTGAGCTATATTGTTATCTGTCAAAGCTTGGCTGATAGATTCGTCGTCGATTTCGTAGTCCACGCGAGTTATAGCGGCCGCGAACGATTCTGGGGGCTTGGCCGACTGTCGTTCTTTCGTGTGTCCGACTGTTTCGGCAAAGCTAACTATGCTCTTGTCTTGTTCAAGTTTTTTTTAGCAGATGTGTGAGTTTTTCCTTGGATGTGTTTGATTTTAGTAGAAATCCTTTGGAGGTTTGTAGAATGACGTCTTTTGAGAGTGGTGCCACCTTCGCCCAGGATTTGGCCATTTCTACTCTTGATTTTATTTGGTTGGTGTTGATGAAGTAATAAAATTTAAAGGCAACTGGTTCTATTTTCTTTTGGCTTATTGTCTGGCTGTCTGTGTTATTGTTGTTACTTGGATTTGGAGCTATCGGGTTTTTCGAAATTGTATCTGTTGCCTTATTTCCTTGGGACTCAGATGATGAACTCTGTGGCTCTATTGGTTTTTTTCCGCTTTTTAGGCGGCCTCCCTCTGGGTCTCGCTAGTATATAATCTGCGTGGTTGGATTGGTCGGAATCGGGTTCCTCCGTTCTATTTTCTTCTTCGTCCATTGCCTGTCGTCCATTGATTTGTAGCACTATTCACTCCTTGTGTCACACGGAGCGATTTGTAAACACGTCTGTTCGGTATCGAATATCGATTAAGACTGGCGTTGAACAATTTGTTGTTGCGGAACGAATTTCACCATTGGACCAAGGGCATGCAAGTAAGATACAATTTCAGTCATTTGAAACAATGGGCGAGGGATCATCAATTGGGATCGGCCGTTGATGCTATACAACCGATCGTTCAACGAAAAAAAAGGAATTAAGATTTTTGTTCAACGAAAAAAAAACAAGAAATAGAGATTTTTGTTCAACGAAAAAGAAATTAAGATTTTTGTTCAGCGAAATAAAAAAAGGAATTAAGATTTTTGTTCAACGAAAAAAAAAAAGAAATTGAGATTTTTGTTTAACGAGAAAAAAGGAATTAAGATTTTTGTTCAACGAAAAAAAAACAAGAAATAGAGATTATTGTTCAACGAAAAAAAAAAACAAGAAATTGAGATTTTTGTTTAACGAAAGAAAACAAGAAATTAAGATTTTTGTTCAACGAAAAAAAAACCAGGAATTGAGGTTTTTGATTAACGAAAAAAAAACAAGAAATTGAGATTTTTGTTCAACGAAAAAAAAAGAAATTAAGATTTTTGTAAAACGAAAAAAAAACAAGAAATTGAGATTTTTGTTCAACGAAAAAAAAAAGAAATTAACATTTTTGTTCAACGAAAAAAAAACCAGGAATTGAGATTTTTGTTTAACGAAAAAAAACAAGAAATTGAGATTTTTGTTCAACGAAAAAAAAAAAATAAGATTTCTGTACAACGAAAAAAAAACAAGAAGTTGAGATTTTTGTTCAACGAAAAAAAAATAGAGATTTTTGTTCAACGAAAAAAAACACAAAATTGAGATTTTTGTTCAACAAAAAAAAAAGAAATTAAGATTTTTGTACAACGAAAAAAAAACAAGAAATTGAAATTTTTGTTCAACGAAAAAAAAAGAAATTAAGATTTTTGTACAGGGTGGAAAGAAATTAATGGTCATCCTTCTACCAGGTGAAACTTCAGGTCATGTTTGGCGAAGATCTACAAAAATATCGTGCCGCAAAATTGATTTGACCTTGGCAGCCAAGGTTAAATCAATCAAGGACAAAATTTGTAATTATATTTAAAAATAATTCTCGTGATTTATGGAAATTCTACCCTGATTTTTATGATTCGATTTCCATGTCTCCATTCTAACTATCGGGCTCTATCATTGTCACAATTGGTTTGTGATAACTAAAATAGGACACAAATGTCTGTGACTTGATATTCGTCAAATGCCTGCTGAATACAGCATCAATCGTAGTACCCGACCTGGTTGTTGGAGTACTAACACTACTATTGATTTTTTTCTTCAAATCTCGTCAGCACCTATACCCAAATCACTCTTACATGAGAATTTTTTATATTGAATGAACTTTTTTATACAAGAATTAAAGGTGCAATGTAAGAAATTTGCTTATTTTATATTTTTCCTCAATTCTAACTAACTTACAGTACCAATATCATAGTTACATTTTTATGGCGTTCATTCTTTTTTATGTCGCACTTCAGTTTTTCTTACAATCACGTAACCTTTTAATCTTGCTCCAAAGTTCCGCAGGAGCCCGGATGATATTCATCGTAAAAGCAAGGAAAACAAAACGTTTTACTAAAGTGCAATAATAAAGAATGAACACCATAAATTTAACTATTATTTTTGTACTGTAAGTTAGTTAGAATTGAGGAAAAATATAAAACAAGCAAATTTCTTACATTACACTCTTTATTTTTGAATATACAGAAGTTCATTCAATATGAACATTCTCATGTAAGAGTGATTTGGGGGTATAGGCGCTGAAAAAGATTTGGAGGAAAAAAAATGTCATCTGTTTGGGACTTGAACCCACGATTTTAGTTTGTGTTATTGAAACAGAAAAGTTATAGTTTTCAATTGTATTCTCAATGATAAATATTTATTGTGTATTTTAAGTACATTCATATTGACTATTCATCGAAAATGAAAAGTTCTAATCTAGTACATATATGTGGAATTGGATATAATAAATATCTATATAATAAATACATAGATATTGTTTTGTTTCCGAAATAAAACAAGTACCCTGTAACATGTCGTACCTATGCCATCGAGGTTGATTCGTGACGTCACTGGGCGCTAGTGTGAGATAGAGAAAGAGCTATCTCTCTCTCACACACACTAGTGTGCGACTAATGTGCGAGTAAGACAAAGTATGCTCAGCGGAGCCACCCGTTTGCCCCCCTGTTTATTTTTTTTTGCCTGGGTTGGCTCGTCCACATCTAGGGACCTGTGCCACTCTCTTCTGCCCCCCCCCCCCCACCTCCTGTTTATGCCTACTGCCAGATACTAACGCGTCATGCCACCTCCCGCCCCTGCCCTCCTCTTCGCTCCGCCATCCAACGTATCCACGACTAAGCGCTACGACGAGCAGCTGCTACAGTATGCGTTCCGAGCGCCATAGTATGCGTGCAAGCGGTGTCGCTGCCGGGTCCGACTCCCGAGTCTCGCCGTTCACCCCACCACGTATCGTCCTATTCCCCTCACGGGATCTTAATTTTCGTAACGCTCTGAAAATCCCAGACCCACGCTAAAGAAGTTTCACTTCAAAATTTTTTTCATCAAAAAACCATTTTTCTCCACTACAAACGATTATCCGGTAACTGGGGACCTATACAAGGGTATCTGTATGTGAAAGAACCGTTGGATCACACATACAGAGCCGTGTTCATGTGAATAAACCGTTAGGATCGATTTTCGTCAAAATTGGGGGTTCGAAAACCGTTGAAAGTCCGAATAAATTGTTTTCGGCTTCGCTACAAACGAAGCGACGTTCACCACGAACCTTTTGACACTTAACTCTTGAAGATTAACGCATAAGAATCGATTTTCATGACCCATCGATTGTTGTGTGACCAGCCACACTCGAGGCCTGCCACACGAATTATCCATCTGAAACAAACAAAGAAACAAATATTCATAATAAGGATATTCTCCTACCTATAAATAATCCCATTAACCAAATATATATGAGGTGTTCCACCCCATTTCGAACGGTCAAAAAGTTTTGCATTCCCGAAAAAATTGAAATTTGGTCAAATTATTCAATTAGACGAAAAAAAGTAGTGTGAATTTTTTCAGATTTTTTGGATCGCATTTTTTTGAGTTTTTCAACATTTCAAAATTTTCTAAATAACGTTATATATTGAAAGCATACGATTAAACAGAAAAATATTTCAGACAAAAAAGTTGCAGTTTTCCATAAACTTTGTGAAAACATTTTTCTTGGAATTTTTCGAGTTCAAAAAATGACCATTTTCATCAAAAATATAAGAAAATAATTTTTTTCGGTCGGTATGTCACCTTCAATTTATCTCAAAAAATTCCTGAAAATACTCTAAAATGTGTAAAATACACACGTATTTTTTTTGTCATGGCTCGATTAGTTTTTCCTAAGCTATGCTTTGGTTTATTAATAATATTTATTAAAGTTTTTTTAGAAAAATCCATTATTATGGAAAATCATAATCTCCCGAATTGTTTTCCTCAAATTTACAGATAAAAGAACATTTACAATGATGATATTAATGTTTTGGAGCTTATTGGAGCATAGATAATCGATAACGTAGATGGAATCGAGATTTAAGCGAGTGAAAGCTGTACCGAAGACCCAAAAACACCTTTGCGTTATACCAGGACCGGATGGGATTCTCCAATGCAAAATATATTCGCTCGCCACGGACTTCGTAACTCACCGAGTCTGGAAAAATAAATAACTCGCAACGATCTGTTTATGCTTCACTTTTTCCCAGTTCTTACGTTGTGATTCATTTACACAACAATAATAAAAAATATGATGTTAGGACAGAAAATTATTCTCTTAATCATTGAATTTTTTGAACGAGTGATTATAGAGCGTAGCTTTCGAACGAGTTCAATGGAGTTCCATCTACGTTATCGATTATCCAATAAGCTCAAAAACATTAATATTATTATTGTAAATGTTCTCTCATCTGTGAATTTGAGAAAAACAATTCGGGAGATTATGATTTTCCATAATAATGGATTTTTCTAAAAAAACTTTAATAAATATTATTAATAAACCAAAGCATAGCTTAGGAACAACTAATCGAGCCATGACAAAAAAAATACGTGTGTATTTTACGCATTTCAGAGTATTTTCAGGAATTTTTTGAGATAAATCGAAGGTGACATACCGACCGAAAAAAATTATTTTCGTATATTTTTGATGAAAATGGTCATTTTTTGAACTCGAAAAATTCCAAGAAAAATGTTTTCACAAAGCTTATGGAAAACTGCAACTTTTTTGTCTGAAACATTTTTCTGTTTAATCGTATGCTTTCAATATATAACGTTATTTAGAAAATTTTGAAATGTTGAAAAACTCAAAAAAATGCGATCCAAAAAATCTGAAAAAATTCACACTACTTTTTTTCGTCTAATTGAATAATTTGACCAAATTTCAATTTTTTCGGGAATGCAAAACTTTTTGACCGTTCGAAATGGGGTGGAACACCTCATATACTCACCTTGGCCCGTAAGAACACCCGTAAATATGTAACTTACCAATATATATATATATATATATATATATATATATATATATATGTATATATATATATATATGTATATATATATATATATATATATATGTGGTGACCTGTCACGGTTATGGTCAGCGGGGGGGGGGGAACGCGGGGAGAGGAACAATAAAAAAAAATATTTTTAAAAAATGAAAACGGAGACATCCACAAAAATACAAAAATTAATACTAGTAATTTATTCTCTAAAATAAACAATAAAAAAAAACAGATAAGTGACAAATAATCGCGCTGACCAAAAATAGCGTCGGACGGAACAAAAAAAACAGGATGATAGCCACTGCTACGGTCACCACGTGTAGCCGGGGCGCTCAACGCGATTTTGAAAATACAAAAAGAAATTAGCGGGCGATAGGTCCACGGAGGGACTACGACGCAACTATAACGCGGAAAAAGGGGGGGGGGGGGGGATTAATTCGGCGGGGAGAGGGGAACACGGGTCGGACGGCCGGTCACTACACGAAATAATGAAAAACTTAAGAATGAAAAACTAGAATAATCTTTTGGGCGCCAGTCACTCGAACGGGAGTGACACCGTAACTGAAAACAAAAACCAAAAAAATTGCACCACAAAAAGAACAAGGAAAATGAATAATCACGATCCGGCGAGCCGTTGGCAAGGATGAGACTGACAGGGGGTGGGGGAGGGACTACTGCCGGCTCTTACGATGATAGCCTCGGAACACAAAAAATTAAGACTAACCAAAAAAAAACTGATGTAGAACAAAAAAAAAAGAACACTTGAAAATTACCGAAAGACAAAAAAAATTATTATGCATAAACTATAGCGATTCGACCCCGCTGCGCAGCACACACGGCCAAGTCCCAAGAGCTGCTTCTGAACAAAATGGCCGACGGGCCTCGTGATTCACGCACAAAAACAAAAAAACTATAATTACAATGCATTTGTCGTTGAATATTTCTGATATCTGAGGGGGTCACAGGGCAGGAAAAATCGGGTACATGTTGGGGGGGGGGTGTGGGGAAAGAAACGGAAAGGTACTTACTCACACTCGAACAATAATCCGGACACTCCTCTCGGGTTACAAAAAAAAGAGAAAAGAAAATAGTGACTCGTGGTCGGTTCTCGTCGACTCGATCGTCGCACACAAAAAAATAACTCGCTACTGGTCTCGATACAAGCACAAAAAACTTATTAATAAAGAAATCCAAAAAATATTCGCTGGTTATAACTCTCCCTCTCTCTCTCTCTCTCTCTACCTCTCTCTCTCTCTCTCTCTCTCTCTCTCTCTCTCTCTCTCTCTCTCTCTCTCTCTCTCTCTCTCTCTCTCTCTCTCTCTCTCTCTCTCTCTCTCTCTCTCTCTCTCTCTCTCTCTCTCTCTCTCTCTCTTTCTCTCTCTCTCCTCTTTCTCTCTCTCTCTCTCTCTCTCTCTCTCTCTCTCTCTCTCTCTCTCTCTCCTCTCTCTCTCTCTCTCTCTCTCTCTCTCTCTCTCTCTCTCTCTCTCTCTTCTCTCTCTCTCTCTCTCTCGGTTGCAGCATGCTCGCTATGGAATGCTCTGCCGCGGACTTGATGAGAAATGCCCAATTTGAAGGCATTTAAAGAAACGTTGAAGCTAACGTTGCCTACGGAGATGAGGACAAAGGCATGAGGCAATGTTAGTAACGTCAAATTTCAAATTAATTTCGTGACATGTCTCATTTTCAAATTAATTTTTCGAGATTTACATCCTATAATTGCGTCATAGTTAAGTTGTAGAGTTAAGCTTATATTTTAAGTAGTATAAGGACGTTGTGCGCTAATATGAAAACACTGTATATTTACTGTAATTTTGGCACGGGTACTCTCAGGGGGCATCAAGCCTCAGAGTACGAAATAAAAACGATCATTCATTCATTCTCTCTCTCTCTTTCTCTCTCACTCTTCACACTCGATATGCTCGCTAGGCTATCCCGGGTCGAAGTGATGATCAGATGGCCGTCGTCTCTTCGTCGATCGTCAGGGTCCGTTGATTCGTCGATCGATGGGCCTCGCGGATTGGTGGGATTTGTTTCGTCTCCGATGCCGGCGGATTTGAATCGCCGGTTCATGGGTGCGTGGTAGCTCCGATGCCGGGTTCGCGCCACGAGCTCGGGATGAACGGGTACCGGGAGGTGGCGGCCTCACTGCTGGTCGTGGGTGGCGCTTAGGACTAGACCCGAGCCGGCGTTGTCCGAGCTCGAGCCGGCGTTTCACCCGTATCAGGTGTGTTTGACAGCTCGCCTCCCGCCGGTGACCACCTCGTCGGTTAATCTGGAAATACCGAGACGAAGGGGGTCGAGGGCGAGCTGCCAGAGTGTTCAGTGCGACCGGGTGTGTGGTGCCAGCGTTCTTCGATATCCCGTGAACCTCGTGAAAATGAGACGTGCTTCGGCCTCGGTGAAGTTGGCAGCTGAATTTTGGGTTAAACCCACATTTGGTCGCTTCTCGTCCTCCTCGGGTCGGTGCATCGTTCGAAGGGTCCTCGTAGGCCCCCGCCGGGTGGAGAGCTCGCCCGCGGCCTTGCCCGACACCTCGGCTTCCACGACACCGTCACCGACGACATCCTGGTGCTCGCTGGGCCTCGCTGCGGGTCGACGACGGGCCATCCATCTTCACCGGGGAGGGATTTTGGACAGGTAAGAGCTGGGGGGTATGTTATGGATGGGGGGGGGGGGGATTGTTAATTGTCAGGATTAATTATTGTTACTGATATTTTTTTTGGGTTTTTTGCAGGGTGCGGAGGGCCTCGATTGGTCTACGGAGAGGACACCGAAGGCCTCGGTGGGGCTGCGGAAAGGTTGTGGGAGGCTTCAGTGGAGGATTTCAGGAGGTAGGGTAGGTGCGCAGGTAGGGTGAATTGTTTTTATGTCTTATTCGCTACCTTAATTTTAACTTATATTAATTATTTTATGTGTTTGTGTGTTTCAGGTTCTACGCAGCGGGTGGACTTCGGCACCGGGGCAGGGGAAATTGTGACTGCCACGTCACAATGTATATATATATATATATATATATATATATTGTGACCGATCACGGTTATGGTCAACGGGGGGGGGGGCGCGGGGAGGGGAACAATAAAAAAATAAAAAAATTGAAAACGGAGAAATCCACAAAAATAACAAAAATTAGTAATAGTAATTTATTCTCTAAAATAAACACACAAAAAAAAACAGATAAGTGACAAATAATCGCGTTGACCGAAAATAGCGTCGGACGAAAGAAAAACGGGATGATAACCACTGCTACGGCCAAGAAGGGTAGCAGGGGCGCTCAACGCGTTTTCGAAAATACAAAAAAAATTACCGGGCGATAGGTCCACGGTGGGACTACGACTCAGCTATAACGCGGGAAAAAAGGGGGGGGGGGAATAATTCGGCGGGAAGGGGGGGAACACGGGTCGGACGGCCGGTCACTACACGAAATAATAAAAAAAATTAAAAATGAAAAACTAGAAAAATCTTTTGGGCGCCAGTCACTCGAACGGGAGTGACACCGTAACTCAGAAAAAAAACCAAAAAAATTTGCACCACAAAAAAAACAAGCAAAATTAATAATCGCGATCCGGCGAGCCGTTGGCAAGGATGAGACTGACAGGGGGTGGGGGAGGGACTACTGACGGCTCTTACTATGATAGCCTCGGCACACAAAAAAATAAGACTAACAAAAAAACTAATGTAGAACAAAAAAAAATAACCTTGAAAATTTCCGAAAGACAAAAAAAATTATAACGTACAACCTATCGCGATTCGACCCCGCTGCGCAGCACACACGGCGAAGTCCCAAGAGGTGCTTCTCGACAAAATGGCCGACGGGCCTCGTGGTTCACGCACAAAAAAAACTATAATTATGATGCACTTGTCGATGAATATTTCTAATATCTGAGGGGGTCACAGGGCAGGAAAAATCGGGTATATGTGGGGGGGGGGGGGGTGTGGGGAAAGAAACGGAAAATTACTTACTCACTCTCGCTCCAATTACTCGTATCCGGGTATTTTCGAGGTACAAAAAAAAAATATCAACTCGTGGTCGATTCCTCGTCGACTCGATCGTCGCACACAAAAAAAATATGAATAATTCGCTACTCGTCTCGATACAAAAACAAAAACTTATTAACCAAGAAATCACTCAAAAAAATATGCGCTGATTATCTCTCGCTCTCTCTCTCTCTCTCACTCTCTTTCTCTATTCACTCTTGAAATCGATACGCTCGTTACAATATCCCGGGTCGAAGTGAAGATGAGATGGCCGTCGTCTTCTTCGTCGATCGTCGGGTCAGTTGATTCGTTGATCGATGGGCCTCTCTGATTGGTGGGATGATTCGTCTCCGATGCCGTCGGGTTTGAATCGCCGGTTCATGGGTGCGTGGTAGCTCCGATGCCGGGTTCGCGCCACGAGCTCGGGATGAACGGGTACCGGGAGGTGGCGTCCTCACTGCCGGGTGTGGTGGCGCTTCGAACTAGGCCCGAGCCGGCGTTGTCCGAACTCGAGCCGGCGTCTCACTTGTATGTGGTGTTTGACAGCTCGCCTCCCGCCGGTGACCACCTCGTCGGTTTGACGTGAGATACCGAGACGAGGGGGGTCGGGAGCGAGCTGTCAGGGTGTTCATCGCGACCGGGGTGTAGTGCCAAGTGATTCGATATGCCGCGGGCCTCGGTGGAAGTGGATTGTGCTTCGGTCTCGGGTGGTTTTGACAGCTGCTGATTTTGGGGTTAAACCCATGTTTGGCCGCACTCCGTCCTCTTCGGGTCTTCACAGCACCTGGCGGGTCCTCGGGGGCCTCCTCCGGGTGCAGAGCTCGCCCATGGCCTTGCCCGACACCTCGGCTTCCACGACACCGTCACCGACGACATCCTGGTGCTCGCTGGGCCTCGCTGCGGGTCGACGACGGGCCATCCGTCTTCACCGGGGAGGAGATTTTGGACAGGTAAGAGCTGGGGGGGTCTGTTATGGATGGGGGGGGGAATTGTTAATTGTCAGGGTTAATTATTGTTATTGACATTTTTCTTTGGGTTTTTGCAGGGTGCGGAGGGCCTCGATGGGCCTGCGGAGAGGACACCGAAGGCCTCGGTGGTGCTGCGGAAAGGTTGTGGGAGGCCTCGGTGTGGGATTTCAGGAGGTAGGGTAGGTGCGCAGGTAGGGTGAGTTGTTTTTATGTCTTATATATTACCTTAATTTTAACTTATATTAATTATTCTATGTGTTTGTGTGTTCCAGGTGTTACGCAGCGGGTGGACTTCGGCCCCGGGGCAGGGGAAATTGTGACTGCCACGTCACAACTCCCCCCCACCTGACGAAGGTTCGTCTCTGGACGACCTGAGCATTCACACTGGTGGGATCGGGAATTTCGGAAAGGTTAAGGCGGGACTGTGGGCCTCGTACAAGAAATGTTACACATTAATCATTGTTTATATTTTGTGCATTTTTTTTAAACGTTTTATTATGATTATTATATTCTTTAATTATTAACAAAAAGAGAATCGCCTCTCTCCGGGCTCCGCCAGATCCTCTCTCGCAACGCAGCAGCAAAAGAAAGAAAAGCAAAAGACGGAGAAAAAAAAGAAAAGCGACGAGAGAAAAAAAAAGAGAAAAAAAAAGGAGTGGAGCGTTTGGTCGGGGCGTGGGTTGTCGTCGTGGGGGTTTCTGGTCCCCCTATAGCCGGGGTTCATTCTCTATACGGTTGGGGCACTTGCTGGCGATGTGCTGGCCTTGTCCGCAATTCCAGCAGCGAAAAAAAGGGGTTTCAGGGATCAGTGGGCGAGGGGGAGGTGGGGTCAGGGATAGGGACCGGCGCTGGAGGGGCTGGGGGGCAGATGTCGGACAGGAGGGTGTCGGGATGGGGTTCGTTGAGGGATGTTGGGGGCGGACAGTCTCGGGTTGTGATTTGTTGCGGAGGGGGCATTGTGCGGATCGGTGGCCAGGACGGCCACACTTCCAACATGGACTGGAATTTTCAGGGATCAGTGGACGAGGGGGAGGTGGAGTCAGGGACAGGGACTGGCGGGGAAGGGGTTGGGGGGCAGATGTCGGACGGGAAGGTGTCGGGAGGGGGTTCATTGAGGGATGTTGGGGGCGGACAGTTTCGGGGTGGGATTTGTTACGGAGGGGGCATTGTGCGGATCGGTGGCCGGGACGGCCACACTTCCAGCATGGACTGGGGGGGCAGGATGCGGCAGGGGAAGGGAGGAGTCGTCGAGGCGGGGAGGTTGTGGCGGTCATCGCCATCAGGGGTGGGATACGGGGTGGTGGACGGGAGAGGTTGGCGTAGAGGGGTTGGGGGATCTTAGCAGGCTCGGGAGGGAGTAGGGGGGCGGGGGTGCGGGGAACGAGTGGACGGGATGTGTGGGTTTCGGTCGGAAGCCGGATACGGGGAGCTTGGGGAGCGGTAGGGAGGGAGTCACGACGGGTCGTGGGATTGATAGCCTGCAGGATGGCCAGCAGATCCTTCAGGGTGGCGATGCTGCTTTTATCCTCCGGTTGGGCCTCCTGAGCGGAGGTTGTAGCGACGGCTATCCCGTCCTTCTGGTCTCGGCGTCGCTCTGGAGTGGCTTGCCCTCCTTGCTCCGCGAGTTCGGTGGCCCCCCCGGCCGTCCAATCGTTCTCCTCCGGGTATCCGATTCCCGCTCTCCTTCCTTCCGCCGTACGGAGCGGGGCCCTCGCTCCGGTCCGGTTTGCCCGACACGGTGTCTTTTTCATTCCGAACATCCTGTTGAGGGAGTATGTTATCAGTAAGTGTCCGGGAACTGTCTGCGTCGTGGTCGGGGATTGGCGGGATATTAGGAAGTGTCGCAGTCAATTTCGGGTCAATTGGTCCATAGGGTTGCCGGTACGGGACAAGGTCTTTGATGTGGATTCTCGGGTTCTTTTTCTTGGCGGGGTCGTGGATCTCGTATACTACGGGGGAAATTTTACGGGCGATGGTATAGGGACCACGGTATCTGGGAGCCAACTTGGCGGCGAAGTTTTGGGCCGCGGACGACAACACTCGGTTCTTTCGGCGCACCAAGTCACCCACCTGGAATTCTCGGCTCACTCGTCCACGATTGTAATATTGAGCTTGACGTCCCGCTGCACCCGATAGGTTTTTCCGGACCCAATCGTGGAGGAGTGGCAATCGTTTCATGCGGTCATTCCAAACGGCGGGGTCAGTTCGATCTTCGACGGGTGGGGGTGGGAGTTCGTTCAGGATACTTTTTGCGGGTCTCGGGTTTCGGCCGAAGTTCAGGAACGCGGGGGTCATATGGGTGGATGACTGCACTGCAGTGTTAAGGGCAAAGCACAACTCGGGGAGGTGTGCGTCCCAGTTCTGGTGGTCGTCACCGACATAGGAAATTATCATGGTCTTCAGGGTTCGGTTCACACGTTCTACGGGGTTGGCTTGGGCATGATACGGGGGAATAGTGGTCTGACGGACTCCATATTGGCTGAGGTGGGACGTCATGTATTTGTTTACAAATTCTGTACCATTGTCGGTCAGAAGGTGACGGGGGCATCCCCACCGGTCGAAGATTAGGGTTTCTAATGATTTTACTATGGTGGGTCCGGTGGCGGTTTTCAGGGGGGTGGCTTCAACAAACTTGGTGAACAGGTCCTGGAATACTAATATATATCGGTTATGGCTTTTGCTGGGAGGGAATGGCCCCATTATATCGGCTGCCACCACCGTCCAAGGACCCTCGGTAGTTCTCTCACGCATGAGGCCTGCCGGAGCCCCCTGCTCAGTTTTGCTCATCTGGCAGGTTCGGCATCCGCGCACGAACTTGGCCACATCGTGGAAAATACCAGGCCAAGCGAAATCTTGCGCCAATCGGTGATACGTTTTATCGATCCCCAGGTGGCCGGATTGGGGATGATCGTGGGCGTCTTGCATAGCTCGCACTCGGGAGTCTTGGGGCAGTACTAGTTTCCAGGAATTCAGGTCTACCAGGGCAGGATCTACTATAGGATGTGGGCGGTGCTGGTACAGTCGGTTATCTTCAATTTTCCAATCGGGATACTTGGACGGGAAGTCGCGGACATTTTGCAATTGTTCGAGGTACCAGGGATCCTCGGCTTCGCCGATAGCCGCTAAGGCCTCCTCTGTTCCCTCGAACATGCGGGATAGGGCATCAGGGACGACATTCAGGGCTCCTTTACGATGGACGACCTCCATGTCCAGGTCTTGCATCTGCAACGCCCACCGGGCTAATCGTCCCGTGGGGTCACGGAGGTTACGCAGCCAGCGTAAGCTGCTGTGGTCAGTAATGACTCGAAATGAGGTACCCTCGATATACGGGCGTAATTTCTTAGCTGCCCATAATACCGCTAGGCACTCTCGTTCGGTCACACTGTACTTTTTCTGGGCTCGGGAAAATACTTTACTACAGAAGACGATGGGGTGGTCTTCCCCATCGTGCTCCTGGGTTAGGACAGCTCCCATGGCATGGTCGCTGCCGTCGGTATGGATGGTGAAGGGCTTTGAAAAATCGGGACGGGCCAACACAGGGGTCGTAACGAGGGCTTGTTTCAGGGCTTCAAACGCGGTAGATTGTTCATCCCCCCAGTGCCACGGTACATCCTTACCGAGTAAGTGCACTAGGGGAATTTTATGCTCGGAAATATCTCCTATAAACCGAGCATACCAGCCAACCATGCCCAGGAATCGACGCAATTGTTTCAAATTTTTCGGGGGAGGGTACTGTAGGACGGGGGCTATCTTGTCAGGGTCAGTCTCGAGTCCGTGTGTGACGACGTATCCCAAGTACTTCATCTCAGGGCAGAAGAACGAGCTCTTCTCCCGGTTGATTTCGAGATTAGCACCCGAGAGCGCCGTCAACACCAGTCGCAGGTACTTAAAATGGTCGTCCTCCGTCTCCGTCGCGATGATCACATCGTCTAGATAAGCGAAGACGTGAGGCTCCCATTCTGGTCGTATTAATCGGTCCATCGGTCGCTGGAAAGTCGCGGGGGCGTTCGTCAGTCCAAAGGGCATGCGGGTGAATTGAAATAGTCCTCGACCAGGGACAGCAAAGGCAGTTATGGGTCGGCAGGAGGGTTCAAGGGGTACCTGGAAGGAGGCTTGGCTTAAGTCGAGCTTGGAAATGTGGTGGGCTAGTCGTAAGCCATCTAGAATTCGGTCAAGGTTAGGGAGCGGGTAGGCGTCTTTCCGGGTAACTTTATTAACGTCTCGGTAATCAATGCAAAACCGATGTTTGCAATTCGGTTTGGGGACTATTACGGGGTTGCTCAACCAGCCACTGCTGGACGGTTCGATGACCTGCTCGTTGATCATCTTGTCAACTTCAGCTTGAGCTATACGCAGGAGATACGGGGAGATGGTTCGGGGTCGTTGTCTGATAGGGGGATGCCCTCCAACATCAATGGTGTGTTGGATGCTCAGAGTGCAACTCAGGATTCCAGTTGGGTTGGGTTTCACCAGTTGATCTAGCAGGGAATTGAGTCGTCGGGTCGTGGCAGCGGGAATTTCCACCAGACCAGCTACTTCGGGATTGTCGTCGGGATCGGCGGGTAACGGGGCGGTCGCAGTAAATTCTTGAGGAGGGGTGTCGGGAAGGGACCAGGTGTTAGTTTCGTAATCAATCATTAGGCCAAATCGTTGGCAGAAATCTATCCCCAACAGACCGTCGTAGGAAAGGGGGGCTATGCGCAGGAGAAGGGACTTGGCGTGGCCTGCCAGTGTGAACCTGAGAGTCACCTCCCCGACCATGGGGACAGTGGCGTTGTTTGCCACTCTGATACTCCCAGTACAGGGCTTCACCACGTCTCTCAAAGTCTCCACCATGCTGCTGCCAAGATAGGAGTGGGTAGATCCAGGGTCGACCAGGGCTTCGATAGTCCGCCCACGGATTGTCAATCGCAGAAAATGACGATTTTCATCTCCGCAGGCGTCTACGTCGTAATCAGGAGAGGGTGAGGGTGAGATATGGGGGGTGGGTTCCAATTCGGGGAAGGCTGTTGGTTCCGAAGAACTTCGTGATTCGGGAAGGATACATGGTTCGGGATGGTTGTTCGTTTCGGGTAAAATATCTTCCGGGAGGAGTTGTTGCTCGGGAGCTCTGGGGGTATCGGAAGGGGGGTTGGCTGTGGGAGAGGCACAGGGTTTGGGAGGGGTGCGAGACTTGGGATTATTGCGGTATTTGCGGGATCTTTTCGTGTCAGGGAGTGTGCATGGATCGGGGGTCGGAGTTGACTTGGGGGGGGGGTGATTCTCACTGACCCCCCCCCCCCCGAGTGGTTTCCCTCTCGGAGGTTTCGGCAGCGGGGGCATGAATTCGGTTCGGCACCCGGGAGGCCGCATGTCCTGCAAAATTGGGTCATGGGTCTCGTACACTCCCGGTAAATATGGCCTTGTTCCTTGCAATTGTAGCATCGGACGAGGGTGGAGCGGATGCGGGGTTGCTGGGAAGGTGGGGTTCCAGTAGGGGGGAAGAGTGGGGGGATCGTGGGGTAAGGGGATCGTTCTTGGGGGTGAGGGGTATATTGGCGGGAAGGGGGGGTTGCAGCGGCGGGGGGAGGGTTGATCGGTGCGGGAGTCGGGTGAGGATTCGGTTTTGTGTCTTGGCTGAGGGCGGCGGTGGGGTTTTTGGTGACGCTTTTGGTCGGGGGGTAATAGGCGGCACCAGGGAATACGGACTGGGCTGCGGGAGGGGGCAACCGGAAGTTTTTCGCCTTGGCGAGCCTGGCCTCCACGATCCTGCTCTCCCCCATCAACTCGGAGAACCGGGTGAGCTCACTTCGACGGATGTGGATGGAGAGTTCGGGTCTCATATTATCGTGACACCGGGTGATCTGGGATTCCTCGGACATGGGGGGGGTGATGTGGTAAAAGTACGTCCTCATCTTGGTGAGGTACTCTCCCACGGGTTCGTCCGGGCCCTGCGTGCGGGATTCCATCTCCGCGCGCAGCTTATCTTGGATGTCGTTGTGACCGAACCTCACGCGGAATTGTTGTAAAAACTCGTCGTAAGTGGACCACGTCTCTCGCTCGGTCCTATGCCACCTCAGCGCCTCATCCGAGAACGCCTCAGGCAGGACACGCAGGAGGTCCTCCTCGGTGTACGAACGGCTGTCGCAGTACTCGTACAACCGAAGGAGAAACTCCTCAGCGTCGTCGTTGCGTTTCCCCGCAAATTTCGGGCCGAAACGGCGGAACTGGTCGATGCTGGTCGCGTCACGTTGGTGAGGTACGAGGGGTACGAGTGGGATGGGTGGTGGTAGGAAGGCTGGGGTCGGGTAGGGGGTCTCAAGCGGGTGCTGTTTCCGTTAGGTAGGGGTCTCCGAGGCATCGAAAAGGTGTCGTGGTTTTCGAAGGTGGTTGGGGCTGCGACGGGGACCAGAAGGGGGTAGGTCGGAAGTGTGGTAGGGGTGGGACGATGTAGGGTTTGGCGAGGTATCAATTCGGGAGCAAAGGTCACGGTGGGGAAACGAGAGGGTAGGGGCGGGGGTAGCTGTGATAGCTGGGACAGGTCATGATGGGACATGAGGTCGTCGGTTTCGTTCAGGGATATTGGGTCTTGGAACGGACCGCGGGATTGGCCGGTGGGTAGGGGTGGTGAGTGGATGAGGTCGTGTCGATGCAGTGTACTACGGAGGGTGTCGTCAAATTCGGGATTCAAGATGGCGGCCGTGAGGCAGAAGGGGGAAGGATCCATCCGTTCATCGTCTTCGACACACCAATCGACGTGACATTGAGGGTATAGTCGCCTAACTTCGTACCGCCAAAACCGGTTGAGCACGTCCTCCACGCGACCTCTCGTGCTCAACCCTGCGTGGTCGCACAGGCGAAACAGCTCACGCTGGTCGGGCAGTTCCATCAACCGTTGCTTGATGGACTGCGTCGCTGCTTCCAATCAGGCGCGTTCCGCCGCCTCGGTAGGGGGTTGGTGCTGGGGGCGGGGACTCGACGTACCGGCATGGGAAGTTGTGACGGTGGCGGTGGTCGTTATTGTCGTGGTCGGGGCTGTCGTGGTGTTCGTCGTCGTCACCACCATTGGCGGTAAAAGCGGAAGGGTATAGGGGGGGGGTCCATTTCGAGTCAGTTAACCCGACAAAAAAAAATGAAAATAAGAGGGAAGCAAAAACCGCAAAAAAAAAGAACTAACTCAGGTAACGACTGAGAAACGTGATTGGCTTATATCCGTTTGTAAAAAGCGAAAGAATGTTGGGTAGTTTGAATAAACCCCTCAATTTGACACTTCACAAAATTCTTCCAATTGCGGGAACCGTGGTCGGGGCGCGGGTGGTCGGTCCGGGGGGGGGGGGGGAATAATTAACGGCAGGAGGAGAAATGGAAGGAAGAAAAAATGGAGAAGGGGAAGGAATATATAATCTGTACAGTGTCTCGTCTGGCCGGTAGGGGTGTGTCGGGGGGTGTAAGAACGAAGGGAGTGCAAAAAAAAGAAAAAAAACGGCCGGTCGGGTCAAAGGGCAAAAAGCAAAAGAAAAGCAGAAGAAATCTGAGTGAAAGGAGAAAAGAAAAATGTGTACAACAAAGGTAAAGAGAAAAAAAAAGAAAAGAGAGAGAAGAGAAAAAAAAAACAATAAAGTAGGTCAGAGGGGGGTAGATACGGGGTGCCACCAGAGGGCAAAAATAAACAATCGGCGAAAATTATATGAAAAATTCATTTTCTTTTTGGCTG
This sequence comes from Diplazon laetatorius, assembly GCA_963662125.1. Taxonomy (NCBI): domain Eukaryota; kingdom Metazoa; phylum Arthropoda; class Insecta; order Hymenoptera; family Ichneumonidae; genus Diplazon; species Diplazon laetatorius. The sequence goes on along the minus strand of OY759154.1, from coordinate 19,626,948 downwards.
CGAGCGAAGACGAGTGCGCGCAGTCGGGTGTCGATTCGCAAAAAAAATCGATAATAATAATAATAATACCCGGAAATAATAATTAATAAATTGAAAGGGGTGAGTTTAAGTGCCGAGGGGAGCGCTTATACTATTATTTTTAGTCGCCCCACGTTGGGCGCCAATTTTGTGACCGATCACGGTTATGGTCAACGGGGGGGGGGGGCGCGGGGAAGGGAACAATAAAAAAATAAAAAAATTGAAAACGGAGAAATCCACGAAAATAACAAAAATTAGTAATAGTAATTTATTCTCTAAAATAAACACACAAAAAAAAACAGATAAGTGACAAATAATCGCGTTGACCGAAAATAGCGTCGGACGAAAGAAAAACGGGATGATAACCACTGCTACGGCCAAGAAGGGTAGCAGGGGCGCTCAACGCGTTTTCGAAAATACAAAAAAAATTACCGGGCGATAGGTCCACGGTGGGACTACGACTCAGCTATAACGCGGGAAAAAAGGGGGGGCGGAAATAATTCGGCGGGAAGGGGGGGAACACGGGTCGGACGGCCGGTCACTACACGAAATAATAAAAAAAATTAAAAATGAAAAACTAGAAAAATCTTTTGGGCGCCAGTCACTCGAACGGGAGTGACACCGTAACTCAGAAAAAAAACCAAAAAAATTTGCACCACAAAAAAAACAAGCAAAATTAATAATCGCGATCCGGCGAGCCGTTGGCAAGGATGAGACTGACAGGGGGTGGGGGAGGGACCACTGACGGCTCTTACTATGATAGCCTCGGCACACAAAAAAATAAGACTAACAAAAAAACTAATGTAGAACAAAAAAAAATAACCTTGAAAATTTCCGAAAGACAAAAAAAATTATAACGTACAACCTATCGCGATTCGACCCCGCTGCGCAGCACACACGGCGAAGTCCCAAGAGGTGCTTCTCGACAAAATGGCCGACGGGCCTCGTGGTTCACGCACAAAAAAAACTATAATTATGATGCACTTGTCGATGAATATTTCTAATATCTGAGGGGGTCACAGGGCAGGAAAAATCGGGTATATGTGGGGGGGGGGGTGTGGGGAAAGAAACGGAAAATTACTTACTCACTCTCGCTCCAATTACTCGTATCCGGGTATTTTCGAGGTGCAAAAAAAAGATATCAACTCGTGGTCGATTCCTCGTCGACTCGATCGTCGCACACAAAAAAAATATGAATAATTCGCTACTCGTCTCGATACAAAAACAAAAACTTATTAACCAAGAAATCACTCAAAAAAATATGCGCTGATTATCTCTCGCTCTCTCTCTCTCTCTCTCTCTCTCTCTTTCTCTATTCACTCTTGAAATCGATACGCTCGTTACAATATCCCGGGTCGAAGTGAAGATGAGATGGCCGTCGTCTTCTTCGTCGATCGTCGGGTCAGTTGGTTCGTTGATCGATGGGCCTCTCTGATTGGTGGGATGATTCGTCTCCGATGCCGTCGGGTTTGAATCGCCGGTTCATGGGTGCGTGGTAGCTCCGATGCCGGGTTCGCGCCCCGAGCTCGGGATGAACGGGTACCGGGAGGTGGCGTCCTCACTGCCGGGTGTGGTGGCGCTTCGAACTAGGCCCGAGCCGGCGTTGTCCGAACTCGAGCCGGCGTCTCACTTGTATGTGGTGTTTGACAGCTCGCCTCCCGCCGGTGACCACCTCGTCGGTTTGACGTGAGATACCGAGACGAGGGGGGTCGGGAGCGAGCTGTCAGGGTGTTCATCGCGACCGGGGTGTAGTGCCAAGTGATTCGATATGCCGCGGGCCTCGGTGGAAGTGGATTGTGCTTCGGTCTCGGGTGGTTTTGACAGCTGCTGATTTTGGGGTTAAACCCATGTTTGGCCGCACTCCGTCCTCTTCGGGTCTTCGCAGCGCCTGGCGGGTCCTCGGGGGCCTCCTCCGGGTGCACAGCTCGCCCATGGCCTTGCCCGACACCTCGGCTTCCACGACACCGTCACCGACGACATCCTGGTGCTCGCTGGGCCTCGCTGCGGGTCGACGACGGGCCATCCGTCTTCACCGGGGAGGAGATTTTGGACAGGTAAGAGCTGGGGGGGGTCTGTTATGGATGGGGGGGGATTGTTAATTGTCAGGGTTAATTATTGTTATTGATATTTTTCTTTGGGTTTTTGCAGGGTGCGGAGGGCCTCGATGGGCCTGCGGAGAGGACACCGAAGGCCTCGGTGGGGCTGCGGAAAGGTTGTGGGAGGCCTCGGTGTGGGATTTCAGGAGGTAGGGTAGGTGCGCAGGTAGGGTGAGTTGTTTTTATGTCTTATATATTACCTTAATTTTAACTTATATTAATTATTCTATGTGTTTGTGTGTTCCAGGTGTTACGCAGCGGGTGGACTTCGGCCCCGGGGCAGGGGAAATTGTGACTGCCACGTCACAATATATATATATATATATATATATATATATATATATATATATATATATATATATATATATATATATATATTGTAACGCTATTTCTTGGTTACTTAATTTTTTATAGGGTCTTGAGCACGCAAAGAAATGTTTTTACACCCGCAATAGGTAAAAGTAGGGTTTCTTTTCCAAACAAGTCAAATTACAGACAAATATGCTCGTTCTTCTCACATTCATGCGTTACGCCGAGAAAATTCAAAAGATCGTCGCGCTCCCCATTGGATATCGTTTGCATACAATTTGCCGTGCTTCGCTAACACGGGCTTTTTGCGCTCACTCTCGCTATATCGTCGCGCGCTCATTGCGTTCGTATTCCCGGCAGAGATGTCCCTCTGTACGCTCGGCGGAGCTTACGCGCGCGTGCTCTCGACGCCGTACGGTGCCGCCCTCAGGCACCTCGTCGATTGATCACTCGATCGTGGTCGATATTGATGGCTCTCCCCTCCTCGCAGGAGCTTGCGCGGCGGGTCACGCGTGACGCGAGGCGCTTTCGTCGTGATACGGGACGTCGCGGTAACTGCCCGTGAGTGACGAGCAGATTTGACAGTCGCCAAGATGGCGGGGACTGTGTTGGGTCGGATCCTCGTCGTCCGTGCGCCTATACCGAAAGTTCGCGTTTTTATCGGGATTTATCTCCCTTTCCGGGTGTTTTTCCGTTGTTGGAGTTTCTCCGCGTTTTTACCCGTTGATCGATCGGATTTGGGGGGTTCGTCGGACGTCCGGGATCCTGTAACAATAAAATCTCGTTCCCGTCTGTCTGCGCCTGCGCGGCGTTGTTGTGACAGCTCGGTGCCGACGTTTCGATTCTTTAACGGTCGGTGGCCGGTGGCTGTCTTCGCGATGCGATACCGAGTTTCGTTTTAATTTTCTCTTTTTCCACCCTCGCGTCTCGTGATTGGAAAAATCCTTCCGCTGCCCACGGTTTCTTTGTTCGTTCTCTGTAACAGACGAATGAAAAAAACACCGACTTTGTCCGGCATGCGTGTGGCTCCGGTGGATCTCGCTGCCCCCTCGGCTCCTCGTGTCTCCGTTCGTTATTCTGATGCTCGTGCGCCGTTGCTCGTCAGACCCAATGCTTTCTCTCAGTTCCTCCTCGGTTTTTCCTGGACGGCGGCTGGCTGCCGGTTGCTGGCTGGAGATCCTGGGATTGTCGACAGAGAAATTCTGATGCTCGGCTCCAGGGGTCGGACCCAGGCATATGGACTTCCGGAACAGCGTTTTCAGCGGAAACAAACGGGTTACATAAAGTGATGGCGCTGTAGTCAGCAGCTTCGTTGTGTTAGTGCACGTTGATGTACGTGATACACAAGCTGTTTGTCGCACACAACGAAAGCATTTGATGGAGACCCGTGACGAATACATTTGTTATTGGTTTTGTAATTTTTGTTCGAATTGATGAAGTTGAGTAAAGTGAATGTATCTATAAACAATTTCGTGTCTCGTAATCGGAGAAGAGTGAGAAATGGAAGTGGTTGAAAATGATATTGCTGAGAAGGAAGCAAAGAGTACGCAATGCTAAGATGCAAAGTTTGAAGTTATGTTCGTTATTTGGATGTTAAATAATTGGAAGAAATTTGTTTTTTCAAATGTATTACCCGCCTTTTCATTGAATTGTCTCGCCTGATCATCGACCAAACTAAACCTTGTACATTTTCTTGAAAATAATAATAAATTATTCATCGAAAACCTTGTATTACATTATTCAACCATCTTACACACAAGAAAAGGCACAGGTTCTTAGCATATGGGAGAAAGAAATTGAAAAATGTTCGAAGTATGAGACATATGTAATTGATCATACTTGTCATATTTTTCAATATTCTTTCTTCTATATGTCAATACTTGTAGCTTTTTCCATTAATCGAATCCATCAATACGATTCAAAATTTCGCGGCATTAGGTCACCATGGTCGCCATATTGGATTTTAGTTCTATATTACGGGTTACCCCTACTTTAACATGGAAGTGCCCGATCTCTGCGAGGCGTGCTCCCTGCAGCACTCACCCTGACGTGCTGCCTAAACCACTCACCCTGACGTGCTGCCTAAACCACTCACCCCGACGTGCTCCCTGAAACACTCACCTGACGTGCTGCCTAAACCACTCACCCCGACGTGCTAAATAAAGCACTCGACCCGACGTGCTGCCTCAAGCACTTACCCTGACGTGCTGGATAAAGCACTCACCCCAACACGCTTCCTAAAGCACTCACCCCGACGTGCTGCCTAAAGCACTCACCCCGACGTGTTGCATAAAGCTCTAACCACCCTCATGCCCCTCCTAGTGGAAGTCCTATTATCGGGTCACCCCCGAAACCCCCACGGGTCTAAAAAACGATACCCACGCTTTTATTATTTATACTTATTTTTTCAACGCTCGTACCCGGTTCCATTATTTTTATTTATTTTTACTTCATCGACATGCGGTACTAAAGACACGTTATTATTTTTATTCATTTTTATCGGAATAAATATTTTGAACGTTAAATACAACTGCACCGTGTAAACTGTCTATTACAAACCCTCTACCCGCTCCATCCTTATTGTTCCACAACAATATTTGAAGCCGAACGTGGGGCAATCGAGTCAATAATTTTCTCTCTTATTCACTTCACCCCTACCGTCTGAGCTAAATGCCTCTCAAACATACGCCATGCAAACCAAGAGGTCGTCCGCGTAAAACAGTAACAAAACAAACTCCCACGCGGAACTATCAAAGACTAGCTAACGCGAAAAACCCACTTCGGGGAGTGCCTGAACACTCGGTGGAGCCGAATAACAAATCATCTTCCACAGCTCAAGATCATTCGTGAAACTTATCTCCTGAAAATTTAATTAGAATGTCTGACCAAGAAGATCACGCAAACGCCAATAGGCAGATCGATAACGAAATCCCTCCTTTAATCGACGGACTTCCTCTGAGACGGGACCCAAATCCTCCCATGCACCGACGAAACGAAAATCCACTGAATCCCATGGCACCCTTTGGCTGGGAGAATTTCTTATAGGCCCTTCAGGCAATCTTTCGGCCTCCCTTGCTGACGTACAGCGGTCTAGACCACAAGGACCCCAAACGTTTTCTTCGAAGGTGCGAGGATTACTTCCACACCAATCGCATCCCGTTTGGATCCCGATCGCACACCGCCGTTGGAAGATTGAAAGGAGACGTGGAGAAATGGTGGAGTCTCTACCGACCGTTAGACTTCGATTGGGAAAAAAATCCGGGAACTCCTGCTGAATCGTTACGACAGCCCCGCAATCATCTCTCGACTTAACGGGCAACTCTTCTCCCGAAAACAAGAAGAGAGGGAGAGTGCGGGCCTCTTCCTACAACAAAAATCGTTGCTGTACCAACGAATACGACCAACGGAGCCCGAGGACATCAACGTAGCTGCCTTACTCGAGCTGCTAAAACCCAACGTACGAATTGCTATAAGGCCGTCAAATCCAGCGACACTCTCCTTCCTACTATCCAAGGCGATAGAGGCGGAGTACGATGTCGCAGACGTCCCCCATTTCGTCAAACCGAAACGAGAGGAGCCGAGTGTGAGAACTGACCACGGTCGTATATACAGGTCTGGAAACAAAGCCGGATTTCAATGGTTGGTCATGGTCTCCTTATTGACGTCATTTTTTATTCCGTCGCTGGCAACCATTCAGGGCGGCGCTGCTATCGCCTGTACCCAGTGTTAGGAGAAGTTTTCATTTGGCCACGGTCTTATTTAGGTTAGATGGTACCATGCCGCGGAAGTGCGTAGTACCTAATTGCGAGCCGGACGGAATTGAAAAATATTTACTTTTCAAAGTACCAGCAAATAATGAGAACTATAAAAAATTGCAGGCTGCAATCCCTCACGGTCTGGTTAACATATATTATTAAAGCTGTAAGGCAACATAGGCCATATTTTCCTTACCGTAGTCTCAAGCAACCTAGAAAAATACGTGCTAAACTTTTTATTCATTTACCGGGAGTTATTCATTCGTTATTAAGACGGATAACAGTATACTTATTTTATTTGCTGTTTTCCACATCTGCTTCTGCCCCGATAAAATAATATTTTGAAGAAATAAGTGCGTATGTGTGTGAATTTGGTTAGGTGCGATCACCGTTGTTAGAAACGTAACCACGGGTACAGGCGATCCATGCGCCACCGGTGCCGTGCCGTGCCGCTGAAATTATGTTGGCGTCAATAAGGAGACTACCCCCACCACGCGCGTTTCCAGACCTGTGTATACGACCGTGGAACTGACAGACCTAAAGCTACTACATCAGATATTAAGTCTTCTTCATCCTGCTGGCATTGCCCAGGGAAACATTATCACCGAGACTGCCCAGTTCTAGCCCAGAAGAGGGCCGAACAAACAAGGACGTCGGGAAAACTCCTAGGTGGCGGCAGCCACCCCAACACCTGCCGCCAACCGCAACTAGGTGTGACGCAGATCGGAAATACCAGCAGTCACATACCACATATATGGATCGTCCCGGCAGGCAAGGAGATCTGCACAGCTATCGACTGCTGCGCCAGCCACTGCTTCGTCCGACCGGAAATCTTACCACCCGGACTCAACATAACCAAAAAATCATCGTCATCGAGCCTTGCACGTCACCCTATAGTTCTCCGATCGTGATCGTAACCAAAAAAGATGGAAGCCCTCGTTTCTGCGTGGACTATCGACGGCTGAACACCATCACCGAGGACGTCATCCAGCCTATACCCCGGATTCAAGACTCTCTGAAGGTGCTAGGAACCGCCGAGATCTTCTCAACCATATATCTCAAGAGCGGGTATTGGCAAATACCAATGAACCCTTCAGTAAAAAAATTAACGGCGTTCACCACCCCAGACGGTGGAACGTACCAATTCAGGCCTTTCGGTTTGAAAAATGCTCCGAACACTTTCCAGAGGCTCATGAGCCTTGGAGTCCTCGTCGGGTACATCAACCACTTTTGCGTTGTCTACCTGGGCGATATCATAATCTTCTCTCTCACCTGGGAGCAGCACATAAAGCATCTTACACTCATTTTCGAGAGATTGTCACTGCACGGGTTGAACTGCTCCACCGACAAGTGCCATTTCGGAAAAACAGAATCATCGTACATCGGGCAAACCGTGAAACTAACTGAAAACACAGCAGGGACACGTTTTCTTGCCGCCTAGAACAAGAAGGAAATTACAGAAATTTATGGGGACATGTAACTGGTTAAGAGAATACGTACCTCACTTCGCAACGTTAACTCTACCCATCACGGACCTCTTGGCTACCCCAAAGAACAAGAAGTTCCAATGGACCAACGAAGCGCAGGAAGCGTTTCTCAGCGTAAAGGCCGCAATGAGCAAACCATTAAAACTGCGTCGACCCGATCCTAGTTTGCCGTTTGTCCTCCAGACAGATGCAAGTAAGGTGGGAATGGGAGCGGTTCTGTACCAATCAACTCCAGAAGGCGAAAGACGCGTCATCAGTTACGCTAGCGCAAAATTTAGCCCCGCACGAGGAAGATACCACAGCAACGAACAGGAGTGTTTGGCCATCATCTGGGCAGTAAAACGTTATCGATGCTACGTAGAAGATCGTCCGTTCACCTTGCGCACCGATAATCGGGCTCTCACCTGGCTGAAAAACATCAAAAACGAAAAATCTAACCTGAGTCGGTGGGCTATTCCGCTGGAAGAGCTCCCGTATCAGGTAGAACACGTCCCAGGACAAGCTCACGAGCTTTCGGGCGCCCTCTCTCGATGCCCCGAAGACAACGTCGTCACCGATCTTGAAAATCACGAAAGGACACTTGCACCTGAGAAGGACGATGCCCTAAATACTGACTCGACGCCTGTAATCTATGACGTAACCCTGGACAACCTGACGGAGAACATCACCCGAGATCAGCAGATGGATCACAATTCCTGCGAGGCGAGGAAGAGTTTAACCCCTTCACCCAGTATTCAGATAACCAACGTCAGCGTATGGAAAAAGGTACAAGGAAACTGTCGACTCATCGTTCCCGAGAGCACTAAAGCCAGAGTACTGTGGGAATACCACGATTCGGAACTTGCTGGACACCCAGGCTACCGCGAGACCTTGCGGGCCATACAGCAACAATATACGTGGAATCGACTTAGCCGCGACGTAAGGTAGTACGTGCAGCAATGCCACCTTTGCTCTCGCATAAAAACTTCGAAGCCGCCTCAACCCTGCGGCGATGAAGTCCCACAAACCACGAGAACCGTAGGAAACAGTAGCCGTGGATCTCATGGGGCCCTACCCCCGATCTAAGAAAGGGGAAACGGTTCATCCTCGTCGTGGCCGATCTACTCTCACGATTGGTCGAGGCCTTTCCCTTAGGATCATCTGAGACTCCACACATTCTTAAAATCCTCGAAAATGAGGTTTTTAATCGATGGGGATATCCTAAAGCCGTCCTGACCGACAACGGACCGCAGTTCGTGAGTCAGAAGTGGTTACAAGCATGTGACCGCTGGCAGGAACAGCTTTGGACGACGGCCATATATCATCCCCAAGCAAACCCGACAGAAAGGAGGAACCAAGAAACAAAGAAAGGACTCCGATTGCATCTGACGGATCAAGAGCATAAAAATTGGGACGCGCATCTACCGCAGATCCTGTTCAACATACGTACTCGACGAAACGCTGCGACGGAGCTAACTCCGAGCGAAACTCTGGTAGGGAAAAATTTACAACGCCCCGGAGACTGGATGTTTTCAGACAAAACTGCGTCCATCACAGAGGACCGAGAAGACCTTATAAAAAAGGTTCAAGAGAACCAGAAAGCATATCAACGTGGTTATGCACCGACCGAAGAGGTACCTTCGCGTTTTCAAGCCGGAGACCTCATATATTCAAAAACCCATCCTTTATCAAGAGCCATCGACGGCTATCACGGCGGATTCATTCCACTATGGGAAGGGCCGTTTTCCATTGAACGAGTTCTAGGGAACGAAATTTATTCAATCAATCGAAATGGGAAACTCGTAAAAATCCACGGGGGTATGCTGAAACCGTGTTATCTCCCAACTACAGGATTAACTCCATCTTCGGAAGTAACTCAAACAGCCGAATCGCCGCTCCGCGAAACGGTCAGCGCCGTCTCTCGACCACCAGAGATAACGACACGCCATACAGCCGAATCGCCGCGTCGCGAAACGGTCAGCGCCATCTCTCAGCCACCCGAAGCAACATTACCCCAAACGAACATGTTGCCGTTCACCTCCCCTACCTCCCGAATGGTCGCGCCGGGCCAACGAGACGAATCCACAATCTCCGACGACCACTCGATCACCAACGACGACACCAACAACACCTCAAAAAGATATAACCTCCAACCACGAACCAATCCTATCCAATACGTTTACAAATAATCCACACACGCTTTACGAAACAGGACCAAGCAATCAAGGTAAATTAAGCACGTCCATCATTTGTTTCAAATACATAATTTGCGAGCAAAGAGAGGGGGGGAACTTGTTGTGTGACCAGCCACACTCGAGGCCTGCCACGCGAATTATCCATCTGAAACAAACAAAGAAACGAATATTAATAGCTAATATATTCCCCTACCTATAAATAATCCCATTAACCAAATATATATATTCACCTTAGCCCGTAAGAACACCTGTAAATATGTAACACACTCATATATATATATGAGTGATTCCACGTGACTTCAGCCACTCAAAAAAAAAACTTTCCACAAATAATTTTCAAAAATTGAGCTATTTTTTTGCAATATATTCACCAAGTGCCGATTTTAAAAAATTTTTTTTGACGGTTTTATCGTTAATTAACGTTTTTTTGTATTTTTCTATTCAAATGGCTGTATCTTTGGCAGGATTTGACGTATTTACATTTGTAAAAAACGAAAACGTGCGTCTTTTTGAGGCCTTCTAGAAAAAAAATACTTTAGATCCTATTGAGCAAGTTGCACGTTCGTTTCTGGGCGAAATATGCAAAAATATTTTTTTTTCTCAAAAAATGCATTTTTAATTTTTTTTTTCAAAATTTCCCCAAATTCTGAATACGAAAAAGAATTTTTGGTATTTTTTATATCGTCGGACCGGCAATCGGTAATGCGTAATTTTACCGATTTCATTAATAGATTTTTTAATTTTTTCGCTTTACGCGATTCAACAAGCATTGATTATCATTAATTTCTCTTTAAGGAGGCTTCCGAACTCGCGTAAAGCGACTGGAGCACATGAAAAAAAAAAATCAAACTGAAAAAAATCTATTTATGAAATCGGTAAAATTACGCATTACCGATTGCCGGTCCCACGATATAAACAATATCAAAAAAAAATTTTTCGTATTCAGAATTTGGGGAAATTTCGAAAAAAAAAATTAAAAATGCATTTTTTGAGAAAAAAAATATTTTTGCATATGTTGCCCAGAAACGGACGCGCAACTTGCTCAAAAAATAGCTCAATTTTTTAAAATTATTTGTGGAAAATTTTTTTTTTTGAGTGGCTGCAGTCACGTGGAATCGCTCATATATATATTGTGACAGGAAAATTTGTCACCATTACTTTCTCGACGTCGACGCGCTCTATTAAATATAAAAAATAAAACGATCAACCGCCCCACGGTTTCCTCCGCAATAAAACCCTAGAGCCGCGAGGGCCCAGGTCGAGGTTCCGCCAGGTCAGAAAACCCGCTCATTACCGGTCGGAAAACCCGCGCATCTGGCGACCAAAAGAGCCCACTCGCACTCTCGCCTTTTATAGCGAATTTCCCTGAAACACTCCGGCTAAAAACTCCTCTACCCCTTCTCCAACCTTTTCCTTTCGACAAGCGGAGCGTCGAGATTTTCACAACTTTTTAGTAGTTCCCAACGAACCGTCACCGCGACTACAACTTGACTGACCCTCCGCTTAGTCAATACTCTACCGACGAGTTGTCAACCATTTGTAAAAACACTTAGCATTTTTTCATTGAATAAACTGTTATCTATTTTGTTATTTTACCAGCCGCGTCTCTCTTTATTCCACCGCGGATCACCCCGGAACACGTTAGCCAGATTACTGAGCCAAAGATTACTTTTATTTTGTCGGCATCCGTCAAGTTATTTTTTAAGCCGACGTAGTTAAGAACGTATTGTCAAATATAACCGTTTTGTACTTTCGTAAATCCACCCGCATTAACTTTATCATGATTCCGTCCTTTCCTTGAATTCGCGGAAGCCATTGGAATATCTGCCGCTTTATTGATGGAGAGGGGAGGATTACAGATGGAGTATGGACGTCACGATGTAAAATTTTCTGTAGAATTTTTTACGCTAATTGACTCATCATTTTGCTTACGACGACAAGGTTTGGGGGAGGGGAGTGTGACAGGAAAATTGGTCACCATTACTTTCTCGACGTCGACGCGCTCTATTACACTCCTCGAGCGCCGTATAATATTAATAACTATCATATAAGATCGTCACGATTTGAATCTAGCACCGAAACCATCGCGGGCAACCTCGCATAGACCGCGAGAGAGAGACGAGTGGGGGTAGCCAGAGGTCCTTCTCGGGGCCCGCGACACCGCGGTCGCACCGCCGGAAATTACTTTGCGTCCAACCGTCTAGGCGACTCAAGTTAGCCCTCGAGGAGTTGAATTTATAATAATTATAACCGAAAGTTGTGCTAGTATCTAAGCGTAAACGGTTTGTCGAAATTGGCGAATTTGATAGAAATCTTCAAGGATCATCCAGAAATTTTCAAAGAATTGTTACGAAAGGAACGTAGAAAGGAAACGAATCCCAAGGACGGATGAAAAGAATTTAATAAATCGAATTATCTTGACTGGACACGAAAAGTAAGTCGTTGATTTGTCTATGCTTCATTTTGTTCCTCTTATCCATTGGCTTCCGCAATATTTTGTTTGATTGGGTCTTCCAATGTACCCCCCCCCCCGAGATCGAAATTATAATATAATTTATTAGTTTTATAAAAACTAATTGGCGCCCTACATTATTCGACAATATTTAAAATATAACACAGAGCCCGGGCAGCCATTGACCCAGGCCGCGCCGGATAAAAGGCCGAAATAAAAACGACCTGTCTCAATATATATATATCATATATACAGGGTGTCCCGTAACCACCGGACGTGGTTAGTACTGGCGTATTCCTTGATCAATTTCAAGACGAAAATCTATTTGCGAAATTTCGATCGGATCAGTGGTGTCCGAGCTAGAAGCGTTAGAAGATGACCAATCAGAAGCGAGGAAGCCGCAACAATGTGCCCCGAGATTCGCGCCAAACACTTGCGAACGAATGTCAGACGATATTCATCTCTCGTCAAGCAATCAATGATGGAAAAAAAACAATCGAATTACAGTTCGATGCCAGCTTTATTCTGTCAGTTAGTTTAACCTGTCTCGAACCGTTCTTTTATTTTGAATGGGCGGAGAATTTTTACAACGAATGATTTACAGATGCGTGTGATAAGTGTTGAAAATCCGGTACGGGTTGACGTCTTAAATTAATTCAATTATTCTTTATTTCGATAATTATGACATGGAAAAGGAAACATTTATCGAAGATAAACGAATACTTTTAACATGAAATTTTCTTAAAATAATTAGACCATAAGAAAAAAGTAGTTGCGATACAGATCCCACTGTGCAAATTTGATGAAATTCATCTCGTGACCTACCGACATCACAGGAGAAAAAATCTTTCAATCATGTCCATGGCGAGAGTAGTTTGTTGGAAGGGAGTTTGAAATTACTTGAATGGTTGTAGGTGTATCCGATGATTCTGGAAAAATCGGGCCCTTCTGAGGGTCGAGACAAGAAGAACAAACCAATGGAAATGATTTTTCTCGAAGTCCGTTTTTTTTTAATTTTTCAAAAGGAATAAATTGATGCAATGCAAATCGTACAGTGGACTTATTCGAAACCACCATTTCGAGACCAACTGACTTAAAAACAATCTTTCATCCATGACCATGGACTCAATGGTTTGTTAGAAGGTAGTTTAAAATAACTTGGATGGTTGTAGGTGGATCCGAAGATTCTGAGAAAATCGGGCCCTTCTCGGGGTCGGGACAAAAAGGACAAACCAAGAAAAATGGTTTTTCTGAAAGTTCGTGATGATTTTAAATTTGTAAAAAAAAAATTGTTGCAATACAGATCGTACTTTAAATTTATTTGGAGCCTCCATTTCGAGACCTAGCGATATCACGGAAAATTAAATTTTTTTACCATGTCCATGGACTCGATGGTTTGTTAGAAGGTAGTTTGGAATAACTTGGATGGTTGGAGGTGGATCCGAAGATTCTGAGAACATAGGGCCCTTCTCAGGGTCGAGACAAGAAGGACAAACCAATTAAAATGGTTTTTTTCAAGTTCGCAATGTTGTAAATGAAAAAAAAAAAAATAGTTGCGATACAGATCGTGCAGTGAACTTGTTTGAAATCACCATTTCGAGACCCACTGACGTAAAAAAAATCTTTCAACCATGTCCATGGATTCGATAGTTTGTTAGAAGGTAGTTTGGAATAACTTGGACGGTTGGAGGTGGATCCGAAGATTCTGAGAACATAGGGCCCTTCTCAGGGTCGAGACAAGAAGGACAAACAAATAAAAATGGTTTTTTTTTAAGTTCGCAACGCTTGTAAATTGAAAAAAAAAAATAGTTGCGATACAGATCGTGCAGTGAACTTGTTTAAAACCACCATTTCGAGACCTACTGACGTAAAAAAAATCTTTCAACCATGTCCATGGACTCGATGGTTTGTTAGAAGGTAGTTTGAAATACTTGAATCGTTGGAGGTGGATCCGAAGATTCTGAGAACATCAGGCCCTCCTCAGGGTCGAGACAAAAAGAACAAACCAATAAAAATCGTTCTTTTCAAAATTCGGAATGCTTGTGAATAAAAAAAAAAAATAGTTGCAATGCAGATCGTACTGTGGGTTTATTCGAAACCACCATTTCGAGACCTACTGACGTAAAAAAAATCTTTCAACCATGTCCATGGACTCGATGGTTTGTTGGAATGTAGTCTAAATGACTTGGATGGTTGTAGGTTTATTCGGAAAATCAGGGAATATTGGGCCCTCCTCAGGGTCGAGACAAAAAGAACAGACCAATTAAAATCGTTCTTTTCAAAGTTCGGAATGCTTGTAAATTAAAAAAAAAATAGTTGCAATGCAGATCGTACTGTGGGTTTATTCGAAACCACCATTTCGAGACCTACTGACGTAACAGAAATCTTTCAACCATGTCCATGGACTCGATGGTTTGTTAGAAGGTAGTTTGAAATAACTTGGATGGTTGGAGGTGGATCCGAAGATTCTGAGAACATAGGGCCCTTCTCAAGGTCGAGACAAGAAGGACAAACCAATAAAAATGGTTTTCTTTTAAGTTCGCAACGCTTGAAAATTGAAAAAAAAAAAATAGTTGCGACACAGATCGTACAGTGAACTTATTCGAAACCACCATTTCGAGACCAACTGACTTAAAAACAATCTTTCATCCATGACCATGGACTCAATGGTTTGTTAGAAGGTAGTTTAAAATAACTTGGATGGTTGTAGGTGGATCCGAAGATTCTGAGAAAATCGGGCCCTTCTCGGGGTCGGGACAAAAAGGACAAACCAAGAAAAATGGTTTTTCTGAAAGTTCGTGATGATTTTAAATTTGTAAAAAAAAAAATTGTTGCAATACAGATCGTACTTTAAATTTATTTGGAGCCTCCATTTCGAGACCTAGCGATATCACGGAAAATTAAATTTTTTTACCATGTCCATGGACTCGATGGTTTGTTAGAAGGTAGTTTGGAATAACTTGGATGGTTGGAGGTGGATCCGAAGATTCTGAGAACATAGGGCCCTTCTCAGGGTCGAGACAAGAAGGACAAACCAATTAAAATGGTTTTTTTCAAGTTCGCAATGTTGTAAATGAAAAAAAAAAAACAGTTGCGATACAGATCGTGCAGTGAACTTGTTTGAAATCACCATTTCGAGACCCACTGACGTAAAAAAAATCTTTCAACCATGTCCATGGATTCGATAGTTTGTTAGAAGGTAGTTTGGAATAACTTGGACGGTTGGAGGTGGATCCGAAGATTCTGAGAACATAGGGCCCTTCTCAGGGTCGAGACAAGAAGGACAAACAAATAAAAATGGTTTTTTTTAAGTTCGCAACGCTTGTAAATTGAAAAAAAAAAATAGTTGCGATACAGATCGTGCAGTGAACTTGTTTAAAACCACCATTTCGAGACCTACTGACGTAAAAAAAATCTTTCAACCATGTCCATGGACTCGATGGTTTGTTAGAAGGTAGTTTGAAATACTTGAATCGTTGGAGGTGGATCCGAAGATTCTGAGAACATCAGGCCCTCCTCAGGGTCGAGACAAAAAGAACAAACCAATAAAAATCGTTCTTTTCAAAATTCGGAATGCTTGTGAATAAAAAAAAAAAATAGTTGCAATGCAGATCGTACTGTGGGTTTATTCGAAACCACCATTTCGAGACCTACTGACGTAAAAAAAATCTTTCAACCATGTCCATGGACTCGATGGTTTGTTGGAATGTAGTCTAAATGACTTGGATGGTTGTAGGTTTATTCGGAAAATCAGGGAATATTGGGCCCTCCTCAGGGTCGAGACAAAAAGAACAAACCAATTAAAATCGTTCTTTTCAAAGTTCGGAATGCTTGTAAATTAAAGAAAAAATAGTTGCAATGCAGATCGTACTGTGGGTTTATTCGAAACCACCATTTCGAGACCTACTGACGTAACAGAAATCTTTCAACCATGTCCATGGACTCGATGGTTTGTTAGAAGGTAGTTTGAAATAACTTGGATGGTTGGAGGTGGATCCGAAGATTCTGAGAACATAGGGCCCTTCTCAAGGTCGAGACAAGAAGGACAAACCAATAAAAATGGTTTTCTTTTAAGTTCGCAACGCTTGAAAATTGAAAAAAAAAAAATAGTTGCGACACAGATCGTACAGTGAACTTATTCGAAACCACCATTTCGAGACCAACTGACTTAAAAACAATCTTTCATCCATGACCATGGACTCAATGGTTTGTTAGAAGGTAGTTTAAAATAACTTGGATGGTTGTAGGTGGATCCGAAGATTCTGAGAAAATCGGGCCCTTCTCGGGGTCGGGACAAAAAGGACAAACCAAGAAAAATGGTTTTTCTGAAAGTTCGTGATGATTTTAAATTTGTAAAAAAAAAAATTGTTGCAATACAGATCGTACTTTAAATTTATTTGGAGCCTCCATTTCGAGACCTAGCGATATCACGGAAAATTAAATTTTTTTACCATGTCCATGGACTCGATGGTTTGTTAGAAGGTAGTTTGGAATAACTTGGATGGTTGGAGGTGGATCCGAAGATTCTGAGAACATAGGGCCCTTCTCAGGGTCGAGACAAGAAGGACAAACCAATTAAAATGGTTTTTTTCAAGTTCGCAATGTTGTAAATGAAAAAAAAAAAAACAGTTGCGATACAGATCGTGCAGTGAACTTGTTTGAAATCACCATTTCGAGACCCACTGACGTAAAAAAAATCTTTCAACCATGTCCATGGATTCGATAGTTTGTTAGAAGGTAGTTTGGAATAACTTGGACGGTTGGAGGTGGATCCGAAGATTCTGAGAACATAGGGCCCTTCTCAGGGTCGAGACAAGAAGGACAAACAAATAAAAATGGTTTTTTTTTAAGTTCGCAACGCTTGTAAATTGAAAAAAAAAAAATAGTTGCGATACAGATCGTGCAGTGAACTTGTTTAAAACCACCATTTCGAGACCTACTGACGTAAAAAAAATCTTTCAACCATGTCCATGGACTCGATGGTTTGTTAGAAGGTAGTTTGAAATACTTGAATCGTTGGAGGTGGATCCGAAGATTCTGAGAACATCAGGCCCTCCTCAGGGTCGAGACAAAAAGAACAAACCAATAAAAATCGTTCTTTTCAAAATTCGGAATGCTTGTGAATAAAAAAAAAAAATAGTTGCAATGCAGATCGTACTGTGGGTTTATTCGAAACCACCATTTCGAGACCTACTGACGTAAAAAAAATCTTTCAACCATGTCCATGGACTCGATGGTTTGTTGGAATGTAGTCTAAATGACTTGGATGGTTGTAGGTTTATTCGGAAAATCAGGGAATATTGGGCCCTCCTCAGGGTCGAGACAAAAAGAACAAACCAATTAAAATCGTTCTTTTCAAAGTTCGGAATGCTTGTAAATTAAAAAAAAAATAGTTGCAATGCAGATCGTACTGTGGGTTTATTCGAAACCACCATTTCGAGACCTACTGACGTAACAGAAATCTTTCAACCATGTCCATGGACTCGATGGTTTGTTAGAAGGTAGTTTGAAATAACTTGGATGGTTGGAGGTGGATCCGAAGATTCTGAGAACATAGGGCCCTTCTCAAGGTCGAGACAAGAAGGACAAACCAATAAAAATGGTTTTCTTTTAAGTTCGCAACGCTTGTAAATTGAAAAAAAAAAATAGTTGCGATACAGATCGTGCAGTGAACTTGTTTAAAACCACCATTTCGAGACCTTCTGACGTAAAAAAAATCTTTCAACCATGTCCATGGACTCGATGGTTTGTTATAAGGTAGTTTAAAATACTTGAATCGTTGGAGGTGGATCCGAAGATTCTGAGAACATCAGGCCCTCCTCAGGGTCGAGACAAAAAGAACAAACCAATAAAAATCGTTCTTTTCAAAATTCGGAATGCTTGTGAATAAAAAAAAAAAATAGTTGCAATGCAGATCGTACTGTGGGTTTATTCGAAACCACCATTTCGAGACCTACTGACGTAAAAAAAATCTTTCAACCATGTCCATGGACTCGATGGTTTGTTGGAATGTAGTCTAAATGACTTGGATGGTTGTAGGTTTATTCGGAAAATCAGGGAATATTGGGCCCTCCTCAGGGTCGAGACAAAAAGAACAAACCAATTAAAATCGTTCTTTTCAAAGTTCGGAATGCTTGTAAATTAAAAAAAAAAATAGTTGCAATGCAGATCGTACTGTGGGTTTATTCGAAACCACCATTTCGAGACCTACTGACGTAACAGAAATCTTTCAACCATGTCCATGGACTCGATGGTTTGTTAGAAGGTAGTTTGAAATAACTTGGATGGTTGGAGGTGGATCCGAAGATTCTGAGAACATAGGGCCCTTCTCAAGGTCGAGACAAGAAGGACAAACCAATAAAAATGGTTTTCTTTTAAGTTCGCAACGCTTGTAAATTGAAAAAAAAAAAATAGTTGCGACACAGATCGTACAGTGAACTTATTCGAAACCACCATTTCGAGACCAACTGACTTAAAAACAATCTTTCATCCATGACCATGGACTCAATGGTTTGTTAGAAGGTAGTTTAAAATAACTTGGATGGTCGTAGGTGGATCCGAAGATTCTGAGAAAATCGGGCCCTTCTCGGGGTCGGGACAAAAAGGACAAACCAAGAAAAATGGTTTTTCTGAAAGTTCGTGATGATTTTAAATTTGTAAAAAAAAAAATTGTTGCAATACAGATCGTACTTTAAATTTATTTGGAGCCTCCATTTCGAGACCTAGCGATATCACGGAAAATTAAATTTTTTTACCATGTCCATGGACTCGATGGTTTGTTAGAAGGTAGTTTGGAATAACTTGGATGGTTGGAGGTGGATCCGAAGATTCTGAGAACATAGGGCCCTCCTCAGGGTCGAGACGAAAAGACGAACCAATAAAAATGGTTTTTTTTTTAAGTTCGCAACGCTTGTAAATTGAAAAAAACAAAAAAAGTTGCGATACAGATCGTACAGTGAACTTGTTTGCAACCACCGTTTCGAGACCCACTGACGTAAAAGAAATCTTTCAACCATGTCCATGGACTCGATGGTTTGTTTGAAGGTAGTTTGGAATAACTTGGATGGTTGGAGGTGGTGCCGAAGATTCTGAGAACATAGGGCCCTTCTCAGGGTCGAGACAAGAAGGACAAACCAATAAAAATGGTTTTTTTCAAGTTCGCAATGCTTGTAAATAAAAAAAAAATAGTTGCGATACAGATCGTGCAGTGAACTTGTTTGCAACCACCATTTCGAGACCCACTGACGTAAAAGAAATCTTTCAACCATGTCCATGGACTCGATGGTTTGTTAGAAGGTAGTTTGGAATAACTTGGATGGTTGGAGGTGGATCCGAAGATTCTGAGAACATAGGGCCCTTCTCAGGGTCGAGACAAGAAGGACAAACCAATAAAAATGGTTTTTTTCAAGTTCGCAATGCTTGTAAATAAAAAAAAAAATAGTTGCGATACAGATCGTGCAGTGAACTTGTTTGCAACCACCATTTCGAGACCCACTGACGTAAAAGAAATCTTTCAACCATGTCCATGGACTCGATGGTTTGTTAGAAGGTAGTTTGGAAGAACTTGGATGGTTGGAGGTGGATCCGAAGATTCTGAGAACATAGGGCCCTCCTCAGGGTCGAGACGAA
The DNA here is from genome assembly GCA_963662125.1 of Diplazon laetatorius. Classification (NCBI taxonomy): domain Eukaryota; kingdom Metazoa; phylum Arthropoda; class Insecta; order Hymenoptera; family Ichneumonidae; genus Diplazon; species Diplazon laetatorius. The sequence goes on along the minus strand of OY759154.1, from coordinate 19,607,028 downwards.
AAGACGAACCAATAAAGATGGTTTTTTTTTTAAGTTCGCAACGCTTGTAAATTGAAAAAAACAAAAAAAGTTGCGATACAGATCGTACAGTGAACTTGTTTGCAACCACCATTTCGAGACCCACTGACGTAAAAGAAATCTTTCAACCATGTCCATGGACTCGATGGTTTGTTGGAATGTAGTCTAAATGACTTGGATGGTTGTAGGTTTATTCGGAAATTCAGGGAATATTGGGCCCTCATCGGGGTCGAGACAAAAAGAACAAACCAACTAAAATCGTTCTTTTCAAAGTTCGGAATGCTTGTAAATAAAAAAAAAAAAAATAGTTGCAATGCAGATCGTACTGTGGGTTTATTCGAAACCACCATTTCGAGACCTACTGACGTAACAGAAATCTTTCAACCATGTCCATGGACTCGATGGTTTGTTAGAAGGTAGTTTGGAATAACTTGGATTGTTGGAGGTGGATCCGAAGATTCTGAGAACATAGGACCCTGCTCATGGTCGAGACAAGAAGGACAAACCAATAAAAATGGTTTTTTTCAAGTTCGCAATGCTTGTAAATAAAAAAAAAATAGTTGCGATACAGATCGTGCAGTGGACTTGTTTGCAACCACCATTTCGAGACCCACTGACGTAAAAGAAATCTTTCAACCATGTCCATGGACTCGATGGTTTGTTAGAAGGTAGTTTGGAATAACTTGGATGGTTGGAGGTGGTGCCGAAGATTCTGAGAACATAGGGCCCTTCTCAGGGTCGAGACAAGAAGGACAAACCAATAAAAATGGTTTTTTTCAAGTTCGCAATGCTTGTAAATAAAAAAAAAATAGTTGCGATACAGATCGTGCAGTGAACTTGTTTGCAACCACCATTTCGAGACCCACTGACGTAAAAGAAATCTTTCAACCATGTCCATGGACTCGATGGTTTGTTAGAAGGTAGTTTGGAATAACTTGGATGGTTGGAGGTGGATCCGAAGATTCTGAGAACATAGGGCCCTTCTCAGGGTCGAGACAAGAAGGACAAACCAATAAAAATGGTTTTTTTCAAGTTCGCAATGCTTGTAAATAAAAAAAAAAATAGTTGCGATACAGATCGTGCAGTGAACTTGTTTGCAACCACCATTTCGAGACCCACTGACGTAAAAGAAATCTTTCAACCATGTCCATGGACTCGATGGTTTGTTAGAAGGTAGTTTGGAATAACTTGGATGGTTGGAGGTGGATCCGAAGATTCTGAGAACATAGGGCCCTCCGCAGGGTCGAGACGAAAAGACGAACCAATAAAAATGGTTTTTTTTTTTAAGTTCGCAACGCTTGTAAATTGAAAAAAACAAAAAAAGTTGCGATACAGATCGTACAGTGAACTTGTTTGCAACCACCATTTCGAGACCCACTGACGTAAAAGAAATCTTTCAACCATGTCCATGGACTCGATGGTTTGTTAGAAGGTAGTTTGGAATAACTTGGATGGTTGGAGGTGGATCCGAAGATTCTGAGAACATAGGACCCTTCTCATGGTCGAGACAAAAAGACGAACCAATAAAAATGGTTTTTTTTCAAGTTCGCAACGCTTGTAAATTGAAAAAAAACAAAAAAAAAGTTGCGATACAGATCGTACAGTGAACTTGTTTGCAACCACCGTTTCGAGACCCACTGACGTAAAAGAAATCTTTCAACCATGTCCATGGACTCGATGGTTTGTTGGAATGGAGTCTAAATGACTTGGATGGTTGTAGGTTTATTCGGAAAATCAGGGAATATTGGGCCCTCCTCAGGGTCGAGACAAAAAGAACAAACCAATTAAAATCGTTGTTTTCAAAGTTCGGAATGCTTGTAAATTAAAAAAAAAAAAAAAGTTGCGATACAGATCGTGCAGTGAACTTGTTTGAAATCACCATTTCGAGACCCACTGACGTAACAGAAATCTTTCAACCATGTCCACGGACTCGATGGTTTGTTAGAAGGTAGTTTGGAATAACTTGGATAGTTGGAGGTGGATCCGAAGATTCTGAGAACATAGGGCCCTTCTCAGGGTCGAGACAAGAAGGACAAACCAATAAAAATGGTTTTTTTCAAGTTCGCAATGCTTGTAAATAAAAAAAAAATAGTTGCGATACAGATCGTACAGTGAACTTATTCGAAACCACCATTTCGAGACCCACTGACGTAAATGAAATCTTTCAACCATGTCCATGGACTCGATGGTTTGTTAGAAGGTAGTTTGGAATAACTTGGATGGTTGGAGGTGGATCCGAAGATTCTGAGAACATAGGGCCCTTCTAAGGGTCGAGACAAAAAGACGAACCAATTAAAATCGTTCTTTTCAAAGTTCGCAATGCTTGTAAATTAAAAAAAAAATAGTTGCGATACAGATCGTACTGTGGGTTTATTCGAAACCACCATTTCGAGACCCACTGACGTAAAAGAAATCTTTCAACCATGTCCATGGACTCGATGGTCTGTTGGAATGTCGTTTGAATAACTTGGAGGGTTGTGTGTTTATTCGGAAATTCCGGAAAAATTGGGCCCTTCTCAAGGTCGAGACAAAAAGAACAAACCAATTAAAGCCGTTTTTTTCAAAGTTCGGAATGCTTGTAAATTAAGAAAAAAAAATAGTTGCAATACAGATCGTACTGTGAGTTTATTCGAAACCTCCATTTCGAGACCTCCTGACGTAAAAAAAATCTTTCAACCATGTCCATGGACGCGATCGTTTCTTAGAAGGTCGTTTGAAATTACTTGGAGCGTTGTAGGTGGATCCGTAGATTCTGAAAAAATCGAAAACCTGACTCCAAGAAGATAGAAAACCGCGGTTCACGATTTTCTACTTGACGAGGATTATCTTGCAGCTCGTCGATAAACTGAAAATAAATTCGGTTTATTCTTAACCTCACGACCGCAAAAGAAACCTCAAGAGTTACATTCACTGCGATTGTTTTTCATTGAGATCCGAATGACTAAAGTCGTCGCTTTTGATTAACGATAAGTTTTTATCTCAAGAATTATGTCGACGCCTAAATTCCTTTTCTGTTCATCTCGTGCTATTGTTTTTTTTTCCTGTGAGAAGCGACTCGGGCAAACGCGTGCGCTGCAAGATTTGTGCCAAACGTCAGACTATCAAATGATTTTCTATGAAATAGACGCGATTGCCATCAAAAACAGTGGAATGACAATCTTATGGTGACTATATTCAGTCTGTTTGACCTGTCAGAACCGTCTCTGGATATTGTCTCCCAACCGTCAGGTAAGCAACCACTCGTTTTTGAACAGTAATTTTTACTACTTTTGATTTTGTTGAATTCATGATTCGCATTTCATTTTTATTAATCGTTTATTCTATGTTTATTGAACGTGAAATCCACAATTTATTTCGACTCGCGATTTGATGGCGAGCCAAAATGTAAACACGCTGTGACGTAGTATTTCGACGGGCTTGGAAATACTAAGTCCGTTTCGACTCGTGATGTTACGCCGGCCAAAATCCAAATCTATCGTGGGTGGGGCTTTGGCCGGCTTCAAATTCAAAGCCTCTTGTATTTTCCGGCATTTGAAATACTTTCTTATTTCAAATTTTACAAATTTTATGACTGTCTCATCTGAGCATTATGAGCATGTTTTCTCCAATTATCAAACCTTTTTGCATCGGCTAAAACATTTTTTTACGTTAATTTTTTTTTTATAAATTTATTTTTGTCAATTTTTATTTGTTGATTTTTTTCGTTATTTTTTTTGTTAATTTTTTACTTCGCGATTATAAGGAAGGAAGTTATTGTGATCACCCCGGAAATCGAAAATCGTTTTTTGAAGTGAATACTTCTTAAGGTGACTAGGCAGCGAGAAAATTCGAATTTTTTCATTTATATTTTGTTTTCGTATTTCGTTACTGCAATAGCTTCCGATAATTTTGGTTCACAGCGGACTAAAAAATTTTCGAAATTGAGCTCAGGAGAGAAAAAACACTCCGTACTCGACTGGCGCGACGCGCCCAGCAGAGCACGTAGTCCGCAGCAGCGCCAGAACTTTAAACGCATTTATCTCGAGACAGCATTCTGCGCTAGTTTAACCACGATAACTCACGAACGGTTAAAGATATCACCTTGTTTTTTTCTTAATGAAAGTATCAATGTTCTGTACCAAGTGAACCGAACTCCATGCAGAAAAATGTATTTGTTATTTGTTATTATTTGTTATTATACAACAAATGTCAAAAAATGTCGCAAGTTTTTCGATTTTCATCGGATTTTCGTCGCCATTTCCGTAATTTTCATGGTTTTTCAAAAATGTTAGGTTCGATCGATAGAGGAACATGTTCCGAATCGAATGGCGTTGGAAAATTCGACAAAACTTGAATCGGCCACCCGGAATCTCGGTTAAGTGGAAGCTATGCGTGAGACGCGTCGCCATATTTATCAGCCCGTATCTTCTTTGAATATTTGTATATTTTTTGTTGCGACATGCTAATCTAATAGCCGAAATGTCAATTAAAACATTGCAAAAATAGTATATTATGACACTAGTACGAAATTTTTTTTTCTGACGAGTGTGAGTCTGCAGATCGAGCCGAAGGCGAGTATTGCAATCACACGGGTCCAGAAAACGTTTTTCGTACGAGTGTCGTGCGAATTTTTATGTCACAAGGTTCGTAAATGCGGTTTGAAACGAACGAAGTGAGCGTAAAACCGCTCTTTTACGGACAGCGTGACATAAAGAAATTTTATGTACGTTGTTTCTTTTTTTCACAAATGCCATTCGAATTTTATCGCATTTTTGGACTATTCTCGCTGCTTAGTCCCCTTAAGGTGATGGAAGACATCTCCGAGTGCGAGAGAGACAGCGCTATCGGCGCTCACTCCGGAGCGAGAGCGAAGGAGAGAATTTATGTCTTCCATCGCCTTGAACGACACAGGATCGGCAGCCACCGCGTTGTAGGACAGGACAAGACAATGAAGGAATGGAAGAAGAGAGAGATGGAAGGGAATGATGCGTGAGCCGGGTGTATGCGAGTGAGAGCGAGCGAGTCGCCTCCCAGCCAGCCGCGTGTCAGCCGGACGAGAGAATGAAGCAATCGAAGAAGAGAGCGAGGGAGACAGAGAGAATAATAAGTAAGCCGTGTGTGTGGGAGAGAGAGCAAGCGAGTCAATGCAGCGAGGAGGCAGGCAGGCTCGCGTGTTTCGTCATCAGCAGTATACCCAAGTATACGTGTGTTAGTACAGAGAGAATTTAGCTACCTTAACTCAATCGCAACGATCGTTGATCTGTCAAATCCCTAAAATTACAATAATCACACGAATATACAAGAAAAAGAGCTGAACAAAAATGATTTTAATTTCTTTCAATTAATGGTGGTGTAAGGGTAAAAAAACCATTTTATTGCGAGATTTTTTTAAGGAATATGGATAGAGATAAATTATTTAAACCTTATACACATCATCAAGTATCATTTCGATAACATTCTGTAATTGTTTTATGCAAAAATATCGAAGAACAAACCGGTGACGAAGCTTTCACAGGAATATCTTTGTGAAAAAACTATTTGCGGTGTTAACTATAGCTCAGCTCAAAATGATCTAATATCACAGATCATCTAAATTTCAACGTATCATTAAATCCTCCACCTTACGTTCTCTTCTTTTTTTATTATTGAATTTTTGTTGGTCATTTGAATTAAAAATGTCGTGATCATTTTTCGTGAAAAATAGCTGTTCTCAATTGAAATGATCAAAAATTTTAGAATGAGAAAAATAATAATCAGCAAACGTAGGGGGGAGGATTTCATGATATTTCGACTATACTTAAATGATCTTTGATTTCAGAAAATTTTCAGCTGACAATGAGACATAGTTAACACTGCAAATCGTTTTTTTTTCCAGAGACATTCTTGGAAAACCATTGTCAACGGCTTGTTTGTCGATATTCTCGCATTAACATATCACAGAATGTTATCAAAATAATACTTAATGATGTGTAAAAGGTTTGAATGAATTATCTTTATACGTATTTATGAAAAAAATTTGCAAAAAAAGTGTTTTTTTTACGCTCCAGCCCTTACCCGCCCCTTAATACAAAAGGAATGAAACTAATTTTTGATCAGTTTTACTTTTTTCAGCATTTATTCTTGTGTGTTCGTGTGATTATTGTAATTTTGGGGTATTCACAGATCAACGATCGTTACGATTGAGTTGGGATAGCTAAAGTCTCTCCGTACTAACACACGTATACTTGGGTATACTGCTGATGACGAAACACGCGAGCCTGCTCCTGCCTGCCCCCTCTGTGCATTGACTCGTTCGCTCTCACTCGTACACACACGGCTCAGATATTATTCTCTCTCTCTCTCTCTCTCTCTCTCTCTCTCTCTCTCTCTCTCTCTCTCTCTCTCTCTCTCTCTTCTTCAATTCCTTCATTCTCTCGTCTGTCCTACAGGCGGCTGGCTGGGGGGCGACTCGCTCGCTCTCACTCGCATACACACGGCTCACGCATCATTCTCTTCCCCTCTCTCTCTCTCTTCATTGATTCCTTCATTTTCTTGTACCGTCCTACAACGCGAGCCGATCCTGTGTCGTTTAAGGTAGTACCCTACATAGGAGACTTTACCGTCCGATTTTCATGAAACTTGGCATACTTATGGGTATTGATGAGAAAAAGGCCCAGTTAAATTTTTATGGCCCTCCGGAGCACGAGAAAAAAGATATCAACACTTTAGTTTTTACACGTTTAACATTGAGCCTTATGGAAAATCACGCTAAATTTGATATAATACAAAAAGTCGCCGTCAGATTTTAATGAAAACACTTGAGCTGCAAGTTTAATATTCGGGCAACATTTTGGGCACTCGACCGTAAAGATCAACAGACTGTGACGAGAATAATAAGCAAATAAACATCGGAAAATATCGTCTCGCTCTCTTTCTCTCTAATCGACATCATACCACGCGTCTTTGTCACACACAGGTACTACGTAACTCATTTGGAGATGGTATAGCTTTAGGCTTGCTTTGACTCTTACGGTTTGTGTGATACTACCTTAAGAAGTATTCACTTTAAGAAAACCTGCTACCCCACCTGGGAAAAATAATTTTTTCTTTCGTCGTTCTTAAAGATTTAGGGGTGCAAACATTTGTGGTGAACAAATTCTCGTTTGTTTCATCCCTCAAATATTGACGAAACTCGAATCTAACGGTTGATTCACGTAAAGATACGTTTGTAGTTGATTGTAGTAACCGAGATTCCGTTTGCTGTTAGAAATAAATTGGTTTTTTGATAAACAAAAAAATTCTGGAACCCCACTTTAAAAAAAATTTCTTTCGTCACTCTTTAATATTTAGGTGTCCAAACCTTTGTAGTGAACTAATTTTCGTTTGTAGTCAAACGGAAAGAAAGCTATGAAACTTGGACAAATTTTGATCACCCCAACTTTGACGAAACTCGAATCTGACGGCTTATTCACGTAGAAATACGTTGGTAGTTGATTGTAGTATTTTTTTTTAACCGGGATTTTGTTAACTGTTCCAAAAATATTGGTTTTTTCATTTAAAAAAAAATTTTCCGCAACCCCACTTGGAAAGAAATAATTTTTCCTTTAGTCATTCTTTAATATTTAGGTGTTTAAACGTTTGTCGTGAACGAATTTTCGTTTGTAGTAAAACCTAAAAAAAGGTATTAGACTTCGAAAACTGTTCATCCCTCCAACTATGACGAAACTCGAATCTAACGGTTAATTCACGTAGAGATACGTTTGTAATTGATTGTAGTAACCGAGATTTCGTTTGCCGTTCGAAAAAGATTGGTTTTTCGATAAAATTTTTTTTTTCGCACCCCACTTGGGAAAAATAATTAACTACCAGTGCACATAGTTAGTGTCTTTGGCTAGGTTCCTAGAGCATTGCCAAACATTGCCAGAAATTTTTTTTATGGCAATGTCTTGCAATGTCTTTCTACCTATCAACCATGTTGATGAATAGAAAACTATCCCAGAACACGGATAATCTCCTCATTACCGACAATCAATAGTGATAATGATAGATTTAAACTCGCGAATCGGGAAGTTACTTTTGGGGCCCGTAAAGGGTGTCACACACACGCACACGTACGCGCACACGCACGCGCACACGCACGCGCACACGCACACGCACACGCACACGCACACGCACCCGCACACGCACACGCACACACACACGCACACACACACATACACGAAATTCTGAACACGTTTTCATGAGAATGATGAAAGAAAATGTTCGCCCGAAAACAAAAATTCCTTCGTGAGAAAACAGAAATAAAATTTTGAAAAAAATATTTGCAAGGATTTATGAGTTCATAAATGCTCGTGCTGTCTCATTGATGGCAACGAAAGAAAAATTAACTAAAAAAAATTTGATAAAAAAATTGTTTTAGCCGATGTAAAAATGTTCGAAAACACGGAAACATGCTCATGATGCACAGGTGAGACATTTATAAATTTTCGGTATTTGAAATGAGAAAGTATTTCAAATGACGGAAAATATAAAAGGGCTTTAAATTTGAAGCCGGCCAAAGCCCAACCCACGATGGGTTTTTTGTTTCGGCCGGCGTAAAATCACGAGTCGGAACGGACTTTGTATTCCCTAGCCGGTCGAAATACTACCTGTGAGGGTGTTTACATTTTAACTCACGACAAATCGCGAGTCGAAATGTATTGTGAGCTTGAACCTGTTTTTAAATTCCCTTTTGACTATAATATTCCATTCATATTCAGTGATAACTGATTATCTCTATTCATATGAAGCTATGGCGTACGACGATGACGAGTATTGGGAAATGCTCATGGCTCTTGGTCGTTGCGAAGATAATGAGGGGTTGGCAGCAGCCGCCTACTCTGAAAGATTCCCCAACCGGAGAGCCCCAAATCGCAACGTGATTGTGAGGCTGCGTCATCGCGTTCGGAATGGAGGGACGTTACAACCCGCAAGGCGTAACGGTGGTGGTCGTCAACGTCGTGGTGACGAAGACGCGATCTTGGATTTTTTCGAGGAAAACCCAAGAGAAAGTACTCGACGAGGTGCGGCATTCCTGGGGTCCAACCGGATGAAAGTTTGGCGCACTCTCAGAGAAAACAGCAGAAAGCCATTTCATTTTACGAAAGTGCAGCATCTGGAGCAGATAGATCCCGAACGCCGGCTAAACTTCTGCCACTGGTATTTGAACCAGCACGATGAGCATCCCGATTTTCATCAAAAACGAATTCTCTTCACGGACGAGTCGAGATTCGATCAAGATTCCGTCATCAATATACACAACGAGCACACTTGGTCCGAAGAAAATCCACATTGCACCCTGGACAGGTCGTATCAGCGACGTTTCAGCGTTAATGTATGGGGCGGAATGATCGACGATAGATTGGTTAGTACGATTCCTTGTAATAAAACGACTCTGAGAAGAATGCCTGATAAAACTTATTGTACTGCAATATTGTGACATAGTTTCCGTAAGCTAATTCCCGTTATGGCGCAAGTTGATTTTGTTGTAAGCTCAGTAAGCAATTGATTGGCAGCCCAGTGAAATTTACCGTGCTTACAACACAATTTTAAGTAGCCATAACGAACATTTCCTGAGGGGTTAGGGCTACTTGTAACTCCGAAAAAAAATTGCTTGATCCGAGATTTTTTTTCAAACGGGTTTCATTATGATGAGAAAAATGTTTCCCAATATGAATAATTAATATTTCGAGTGGTTGCAATAATTTTTCAATCGAAAAATAATGATCATTAATGGAGATACATCTGCGAGGAGTAAAAAATAAAAAAGTGGTTTATGGTGATCATCGAAACTCATCCTTAGGTCATCTTAAGCCAAATAAAAAAGCAATGTGCAAGGTTCTACTTTGCACCCTTGTTTACTTTTGTGACGTTGAGGACTCCTTGTGAGTGTGATGTGAGTCGAAATCAATATACATGGGGCAATTCATGTGAAATTTGAAAAATTCTAATTCCCATAAAATCTGAACGTCTCGTTCGATTTTGTCCAAATTTAATACGAAACCTCTATCGATGGTAGTGCAACTTCGTACTAAATTTCAGCTAGATATCTCAAAAATTATGGAAGCTCTGACATCTATTTTTTGAAAATTTTCAAAACGCCATAAAATACGAACTTCAATAGGGTATCTCTTTGTATAGAAGCGCAATTTCGTACCAAATTTAAGTCCGATAGCTCAGAAATTGCGCCAGTTAGAGTGTAAAGACCGATTTTTTCTCATTCAAAAATGCTTTAAAACAAAAGCAATGCGTGGATTTTTTCCAAATCCGGTATCGAGCATCTACCTGTACTCGTACAACATTATACTGAATTTGAGCTTGATATCTTCAAGATTGTGGGAGCTAGAGATCGAAAATAAATTTTTTAATTTTCAAAAACTGCTCTCAAAACAAACGAACTTGAAAGATTTTTACAAAAATTGAATTGTGCTGTGCGCCGTGAACCCTTCACATGTGTGACAAAAATCAACTTGATATCTCAAGCCGTTCTCAAGATGTGAGCGTTCAACCAATATTACACACACACACATACATACATCCGGACATTTTTTCTAAATGGGTTTTTTAGATGGTTTGAGACATACTAAACACGTTTTCATGAACATCTTTGAAAAAAAATTCACGAAAACGAAGCTTCCTCTATGAGGAAGCAAAAACGGGGATCATTAGTGAATCATTTCATTCATATTTTTCGTTGTAAAAATAGAATTCACCGCAGATGGAAATCCTTCGTACATCCTGGGGACCATTATGTACAGAATAAGTGATTCACATTCAAAAACGATCGTTAAAGCTGCTCTGGAGCTACAGTGATCACCGACTCTGAAAACGTGCATTCGAGATAAATGCGTTTAAAGTTTTGGGTTCAATTTTCATGCAAATTATGAAATTATTTTTGGACTTCCATTGAATCATCTATTCCGGCACTATCAAGTGATCCGTCCTTTGCGATTTTTTTCCAACGTCGCCAGAATAATCAAAAAATCGTACACCGAGTTTTTTCACCGACCGGGGGAACATCTTGACGCTAACGGTCTAGTTCTAACCGCCCGACGCGGCCGTGTTCAAAGTTGCTTCATGAATAATGTCAATTTGTTTACAATTTCCAAACTAAAAAATTGATTTGAAATACATGCTAACTAGCTCTAACCCCGTATCGACAACTAATTCATGACATTATTGTGCACAGCACAAGTTTTATCAGGGATTCTTCTCCGAGTATGATCAGCTTAATGATTCACACCAGCCGGGTCCAGTACAACATAATAACCGATGAGAAATCACCTATTTCCCAGGCAGATATCTTTGCGTAAGGATACTGATTTTTAAACGCTCCATTTCTTTTCCTTATGTAGTTCATCCGGTTCCTTCCGCAACGCCTGGACGCGAAAAAGTACTGCGAATTCCTGGCCCATAATATTTGGGACATAATTGCCGGGGCTCCAGACGACGTACAGGAAGGGGGGCTCATTTTCCAGCACGATGGTGCCCCTGCACATACGGCACGACGAACGACGAATTGTCTCAACGAAATTTTTGGCGACGATTGGATCGGTAACCGTGGGCCAATTGATTGGCCACCACGATCTCCCGACCTGACACCGCTAGATTTTTTTTTGTGGGGATATTTGAAATCTCGAGTATACGAAACCCGAGTGGAGACCGTCGAATCACTTCGGGAACGAATTTTGGAAGCAGCAGCCCAAATTCCTCCCGAAATGATTCGACGAGCCACCCACTCGGTACTTGAACGGGCTCGTATGTGCAGGGATAGGGAAGGTGGGCACTTTGAACAATTCGGATGAAAAAATGTAAGGTTCAATTTTTCAATCCCTTGTTCAATTTTTCGATAAATTATGTTTCCGATGAAATGCCGGATGAAATTTGTTGTGCTATGCACGGCAATGCGGTAGCGGAGTTGTTGGTTAGGAAATTTTCGTTATGGCCGCAATAAATTTTATTGTGAGTACGGCAAATTTTACTGTGCTGCCAATCAATTTTTTACTGTGATCACAACATTTTATTTGGACCATAACGGAAATTACCTGACCGAAACTATGC